>OY735241.1:33588399-33618399 GCA_963457665.1 Thysanoteuthis rhombus
GTATCCCCGAGTAGTCACCCACCTAAGTACGTACTCACTTATAAGTGGAGATTGAAGTAGCCTCATCTTCGGAGAACCAATGTTGCCAAGAATGGTTTGTGATTTATAGCTAAAACTGTCTTCCAAATGGCTAAAATCGGCTAAACCCCCCCCCCCATTTTCAGCTGATTTTATAGCTAAAAATATTATGTATATATATATATATATATATATATATATATATATATATACACACATACACACACACACACACACACACACATATATATACATATATATATATGCCCTTTTAAAGCCTACTTATCAAACGCAAGTACTATATACTAAGATTCCAGAACGAATTAATAAAAAAATGTACACACACTATTATTAAACTCACAATTTGTTGTTAAATAGTCAGATTTTCAGCTTTCGTAGATTTTAACGGCTAAATTGAATAAGATCAGCCAGATTTAGCCGAAAAATGGCTAATTTCCCCAACTCTGCAGAATGGTTCAATATAAGTCACATGACCGAAAGAGAATAAAGAAAAAAAAAAAACCCTTTCCTTTTACTGTTTGATTTACTTTCTCTTGGAGAGGATTTCTTGAATTTTTCAGCTTTTATGGAACCTTACTATAAAGAACGGCTTTAAATTATAGAGATTTTTTTTCTGTGGTTTTATTATTCAAAGTTTATTATGTGAAAAAAATTGAAATAAAATGTTCTTGCAATATGAGACGGAGTAAAAAAGAGACGTTTTTTTCCATATTTCTCTCGTTAGTTCATTTAAGAATGTCCTATTTATTAACCTTGCCTTTTCTTCTCACTTCCTTTCTTTCTTCCTTCCTTCTTTCCTTCCTTCCTTTCTTCATTCATTATTTCGTTTCTTCCTTTCTTCCTTCCCCCCTCTCTCTCCCTCCCATCATCCTCTCTTTTCCCGTCCCTCCCTTCATTATTTCTCCCCCTCCGTTCTTTCGCCCCGGTCTCTTCCTTCCTTTCCCTCCGCCACTCCCTTCCTTCGTCCGTCCCACCCTTCGTTCCCTCCTCTCTTTCCTTCCTTCCCTCCCTTCCTTCCTTCTTTCCTCGTGGATTCATTCAAAACAGCGTGGGTTTTATTAATCCGTTTTCTGTCTCATTTTTTTTTCTCCCTGTCTCATATTGCGTGCTTTCACTTTGGTTTAAACAGCGACCATTATTAACCCTTTCTTTCTTCGACCAAATAACTGATACCGAGAGAAAGACAATTTACTGTCGTTAAAAAAAAAATTGAATTAAGAACAGTTGCATATGAAATGTGGTAAAAAAATTACCTCCACTAAAAAAAAAAGAAGACATTTATCTCACTTCGAATTTGTTTTTACTTACTGCCGAACGCCCTTTGCAAGCACGTGCGCGCAAATCTATAAGGGATTTTCTACTCCCAGGGGCTCCCCTAGGCAGAGTTTTTGTCTCCCCACCCTCTATTCCCTACCCATCGTTGAATAGAATAAAGGGACGTAAAGTCATGTTTAATGAATTTTATTTTTGTAGTTGGACTTTGTATAACGTACTACTTGTAAATTATTCAGTCGTATTAACTATTTACAGCTCTTTCATTCATTTATCCTTCATTTAAGGAAAAAAAAGTACGTGTAATATTCCAGATATGATTAAAATACACACGAAAATAAAGTGCTCATCCGAAATATTCACTTGTACACTCAAAAGAGGGTGAAACCTATTTTTTTTTTGTACACACTCAAATCGTTTTATCTTTTGTACACTTAATTAAACCGTTTTTTTTTTTCTTGTTCTCGGTCCTCTTCACTTCCGGCCGCCCCCTTAGACTCTAGCCAACTCAGCCCACGGGTTAATTCGCCACAGCCTTCATTAACTAACTAAAAATAAAAAAAAGAAAAAGATAAGAAAAGAAGCCTACATCACTTTTAAAAATTTGTTAATCTTACACTACTGCCAAACATTCTGGTTCACGCGCGCGCACCTACACAGAGAGAAGTCTCTTTTGAAGTTAACCTCATTTAGATAAGTAATAAGTACTTATTCATTCATTGAAGAAATCTCCGGAAACACCTCCACTCCTTTTGATGATGAAGAATTCTTGAGACTAGGGCCACAAACAACCCTGGATATTCAAACAAGAAAGCAAGCGAAAATAACAACTTCTAAACAGACCTACTTTCGGTAACACTGAACAAGACTAAGCCGTTGTGGCGGATGTTGCCGATTTAAATGTTTTTTTTTTTTCTCTCATTTTTTTTATTTTTAATCTCAGCGTCATCTCCTAATTTGCAAAATTAAAAACAAACATCTAACTCGCCTTTCTCCATCTGCCGCACCCATTCAAGTCACGTTAAGTAACCCACAGGCGTACCCCATAATAAGGCTGGTGTTGTGCATCTTGGAAGCCAAGAGTGTTTCAACCGAGCCGCTTTAAAATTTAGCCATTTTGGAGTTGGATGTAGCTATACTTAGCTACATTCAGCTATTTTAGAGACTTGGATTGATATTTTGAGATCCAACATCAAGACGTGTTTTTAAATGAACCTAGCTCTAACGAACCGCGTTATAATGCGGGAGATCTATGTACTGAAATATCACCCCAAATACTCTTCTTTTTTTAAAAAAAAAACGTTTTTTTTGCACTTGGGTCCACTTCCCTTTTGGGCCCCAAGGTTTAAACCAACTCAGCCTAAAAGTCCTTCTTAGAGAGCAAGTAGCATTGCTTGATCTATGAATTCCATACTCCAATGACCACGAGCCCTTGGTACCAGTAACACAGTCGCCTAGCATGCCTAGTGCTAAGAGATGCCTGTCATGTATCAGTGATAGGACTTTCCAAATACTAGTGGGACAATGAATGAACAGAATAAAAGAAGTCAAAATAAGAAGATTCTCTTATTTGAAGTCTGAAACTTCTTGAATATTTGACAGTTGTTCACTAATTTTGTGGTGAAATTAAGAAAAATAATTGGCAAAGGAAATTCTCATGACTTTTTATTCCTCTACATTTATCTTTCTTGTTGTAAGATATAGAAAACATTGAATCATACTATACTTGAACGGGCACTGAAATTAAGTTTCCAACAAAACCCCTGGTATGGGTCAGGCAGGCAGGCTTTACCCTAACTCAATTCCTTATGTGGTACAACAGGTCTGTTTGCAATGTTCTGACCATAAATAGTTTCACATTTCTCAATGGTATGTTACAACCTGAATTGTATCGAAACAAATAATTAATTACTATTTGGAATTCATTCTGGAATTCATTTATTTTAAAACAATTTAAGGTGTTACGCCTTCGATTGTTCTGAAAATAATTGATAATTACTGCTTGTCATTCGAGACCACGAAAATTGGAGTATGAGACAGAAAAGTAAAGCAATACTACTAACTCTGTTGGAGAGGGGGCAATTTATTTTAAGGATCACATTACTCAACCAGTACCCATTTAGTGGTTACTAGTTGACCTGTTCAGTCAAAAATGATGGCATGTATGAGATATATGGATACACATTGGATTTTATATATGGAGATAATAGAGATTTGCATTGAAGTGAACCTGGAGAATAACGTTCGATTGATCAGAAACGGATTTTTTTCATTTTTTTCTCTTGGTTTTCATTAATCTTTTTATCATTGTTTAAATTCAGCATTTTTATTATGTCATTAGAACATGAGCGAAATTATATTACACTACGTCAGTTACATTCGTAGCATGATAGAAGACATATGCAGATTATTAATTATCATGAGTGGATTATAATACAAAATCTATGGGTGCCCACCGAAGTACGATTGTTAGCAAGCTTATCTCACAGACTTACTAGAAACTGTCAATCAGAATTGACAACATAGGTTTCTTCAGTTTTTAAGTGGGTCTTGCTGGCTGGCTGGCTGGCTGAAAATGTATGTATGTATCATGTGTCCAGGCCACACAACTGGAGTTAGAGGGCTGAAAATGTATACATTCAATGTGTATGTTTAGAAAAAAGTTTGTGTCCGGCAGCATTCATGCTTGTTTTTTGAAAATTCAGACTATTTTTTGTGATCAATGTCCAACAAAAGGTAAGAGAAGTAACTTCTCCATTGATTATCCCCAACATGGCATGCAGCCAAAAGTCATTGGTCTCATGAAGGTTTCTATCAAGGGACCAACCAGACCTGTTTATTTGTTTAGTAGTGAGTCTGATCCTCACCAGGGGCCCTACTACTATGAGCCCTACTTTTGCCTTCCTAAGATAAGCTTTATTATAAAGGCATCTACTTAAACAAACTCACTTGGGACATCGGCCCACAACCACCAAGCCATGGACCTAAAAAAATGCTATGTAAACAGTCACAAAGCATGGGCTACTTACTAGTCCGTAAGGAAAATGAAATAATATAATTGTGAAGCAAAAATAAATTTGTTAGAAAAATGACCTTTCACAAACAAAATTGAATGTACTAACCCCTTAGAAGTGACTTTTAGTTGACTTATCACCTAAACTCCAGTCATGATTGACACCCCTCCCCTGTGAACCTGTCCCCAAGAATGGGTCACCGAATAATCATTCCCAATTGTTATTTCATAACTGTATACAAACCATCCCCAACAGTTATATATAACAATTCATTTTTAAATCAATCTGCTAAGTCCCATTTTGGGAACACTATCATTTAATTCATTACATTCTCCTTAATCTCGCCCGGAGTCTGAAAAAGATGTCACAGGGAGTTGAATGTGGACTGTACGGAGCCTGACTGATTTGGATGATGCTAGGATTTGCCTGGAAACCCTTCTTGGGATTTGAAGAATGGGCTGGTTAGGTCATTGTGAACATGATGGTCACATTGTACTCAAGCCCACTCATTGGTATCTCACTGCTTACTGAGTAACCCCATGTGAGAGTTTCTGCTCAAGCCTGCATTATAGGGTCTCTTTTGATTAGTTGCCAAGTTAAGCCAAGGCCACTTAGAGAGATATTAAATGGCTGGACACTCTCCAGACTAACATTTCCTCTCCCTGATGAGCAAAGACCACCCCTGCGCACTCCCAAGAAATCCATACTGGTCTGCCATGGCCTGTCTGACCAGGATGTGACTCACAATGAGAAATTTAGTTGGGGTGAAAAGAATTAGTTGGACTCTATTTACACATACCAGGCCTTATCAGTATACTAAATCACATTCCAGAATTTGAGAACTACTTAATACAAGTGGAACTTGAAAAAATCCCTTGAATAGTATGGTTTTGATTAGTGTTGGTTTTGATGAAGTGTCGTTGAGGAACTGTTATAAAAATTAATGTAGACAAGTATGAGCTGAAAAAAAAGCACATTACTCCATAATAAGGGCTTGAATTGTGCAATTTTGAACAGTGTAGAAAATTCCGGAAAGAATTGACCACATTATCCAAGGGATACCTGTAGTAAATTCTCTTTACTATTTATAGATCTACCATGCTTTCTGTTGATGTCGATTTCTGTAATTTCAAAAAGAGTCATTATCCAAAAGGAGTTCAGACTACTGATCTCATTCTTTTTATTTAAGATTCTTTCTGTAATTTTGAGAAGTGTCATTGTCATTCCAAGAATTGTCCAGACTATTGATCTCATCCTCTTTATTTAAGATTCTTTCTATAATTTTGAGAAGTGTCATTGTCATTCCAAGAATTGTTCAGACTATTGATCTCATCCTCTTTATTTAAGATTCTTTCTGTAATTTTAAGAAGTGTCATTGTCATTCCAAGAATTGTTCAGACTATTGATCTCATCCTCTTTATTTAAGATTCTTTCTGTAATTTTGAGAAGTGTCATTGTCATTCCAAGAATTGTTCAGACTATTGATCTCATCCTCTTTATTTAAGATTCTTTCTATAATTTTGAGAAGTGTCATTGTCATTCCAAGAATTGTCCAGACTATTGATCTGATTCTTTTTATTAAAGATTCTTTCTGTAATTTTAAGAAGTGTCATTGTCATTCCAAGAATTGTCCAGACTATTGATCTGATTCTTTTTATTAAATATTCTTTCTGTAATTTTGAGAAGTGTCATTGTCATTCCACGAATTGTCCAGACTATTGATCTGATTCTTTTTATTTAAGATTCTTTCTGTAATTTTGAGAAGTGTCATTGTCATTCCAAGAATTGTCCAGACTATTGATCTGATTCTTTTTATTTAAGATTCTTTCTGTAATTTTGAGAAGTGTCATTGTCATTCCACGAATTGTCCAGACTATTGATCTGATTCTTTTTATTTAAGATTCTTTCTGTAATTTTGAGAAGTGTCATTGTCATTCCAAGAATTGTCCAGACTATTGATCTCATCCTCTTTATTTAAGATTCTTTCTGTAATTTTGAGAAGTGTCATTGTCATTCCAAGAATTGTCCAGACTATTGATCTCATCCTCTTTATTTAAGACTCTTTCTGTAATTTTGAGAAGAGTCATTATCATTTCAAGACTTGTTGAGACTATTGATCTTTTTTTTTTTGTAATGCTTGCCTTCATCCCTGACCACTGACAATCCCTTTTTTACTGTTTATTCTAATGATCATTTTCAATTCATTATTGCGATAAAATCATCAGGAATATGTTTGCATTATACGTTTACTAAGCTTAGCTCGGTCTGACACAAGGCCAAAAATATAGGGCTCCCAGTGTGGATTGAACTTGGTACATAGTAGTTATGGTCAGCTTGACTAGCTCGCTAACCATCTGGTGCGTAGGGAGAAGGAGTAGTTGCTTCTGTGGGTGGGTGGGGGGGATGCCAAATTTCCTCTTGCAATAATATAGTGCAACTGCCTGCCCGGTGCTTTCACCCCATAATGAGGCACAATATGCCTATATAGCCTTGTTTTGTAAGTATCGTTTGTCCTAAAGATTCCTGACCACTGACAATCCCTGTTTTTCTTTCTGATTTCCAGTGCCTCCTTTCTGGGCACAGGAGGGGGGCATATATTAGGGGGATGCAAAAGGGTATTCGGAATATAGTGATAACCCTGTTTCACAATGGGGATGATACCTGACCTGACCCTAGGATGACACGATGGAGTGAGAACCAGTGAATATTGATACAGAATTGTTAGAGGAACACTAGGTTTGGGTTACATAAAACAATCATACTGCACCATTATCGTTTATTGACTATAGATTTGCAAGTTTTTTTTTAAACATTCCAACATTGTCATCCTGTGTGAGAAGGCCTGATCCGGGTTGGGGCTGTTTGCCCTTCCCCTAGCTGACGCCCATGTGAGCATTGTCATCTTTATGTTTGTCCTTAATGGTCAAAGATGACCATGGCTTCTGTTTTGAGCAGTGCCGCAGCTACGGTGCAGTGCAGGGTTCAAAGTCACGACGTCTTACACTTGAATTGGATTAAAGTGAGGGAGAGTTACGGACAATGTCAGCCTCACTTTATCAACCCTGTCTGAGTCAAGGGAAAAGACAGGGTCAGGATGGCTGGAGACTTGACCGAGATGTAGTGGATGACCAGCATGCTTGACATGTCACGCTGTGCTCTTCGGCCTCCACTACGCATTACTTATTGTTACCTTTCTGCCCATCAAACCAATTGTACGCACAATTAATCACCCTGACTATTGTGTTGGCAAAGGTATGTGCACCATAAGTGCTCTCTTGATCCATATATTTATAGAAAATCCCTACTGTCTCATACGTATGTTAGGTGTCCCCAAGAATCTGGTGCCCCTAGAGTCCGACCCTGATTAAAAATATTGTTTAAACTTAAGGGCAGTAAAAGTGTGTCAACCATAGGTCAATATTTTTAGAAACCGTCAGCTAAAACAGTCAACATAGCTTTCTTCAGTTTTCACATCAGTCTGGCTGGCTGGCTGGCTATGTATTTATGTATCATGCATACAGCGCGCAACAATGGAGCTAGAGGGTTGAAAATTTAAAAATTTACTCCTTATTATGTTTAAAAAACGTTTTCATTGTTTTTCTTGAAAAAATCTCCTCTTTAGATAGGTTGGGAAGGGGGTCCAATTTGCAAAGTTAGTTTATGCTGAATCGATCCCTTAGATTGTGTCCAACAGAAATCACAATTTAAAAAAAAAATCCAACTTTTCCAGTGATCATAGTACAACAAAACGTGTGTCAAGTTACTTATTCATTGATCACTCGTTTTTCTGATTATTCAATTGATCATCCCAACATGGTATACTGCCAAAAGAAAAAATATCAACATGACAATGATTGACTAAAAAGAGGAATGTTTGAGCTTCTTTTGCTCCCATTCAAGCATAAGTACCTTCTTCCACTTTTCCCCTTGTTCTTTACAGTGCAGGTTGGTAGGGAAAGAGAAGAGAAAGGATGAAAGATGCAAGGTGAATGAATAATAATCTGAAAATATAACGGTTGTATATAGAAACAAGCAGAATAATCTTAGTGTTTCTTAGTATATCACTTGTAAGTGTAAAAGTGACATCAATTACCAATGTTCTATTGTGACTAAAAGAATGCATTTTTGTGTACCTATAAACATTAAAAAAAAGAATAATAACCTGACTATGATTGATTAAAAGCTGAAATGATTTTCTCTCTGTTGTTTTTTCGTTCACCAGTTTTGATTTTGGCCTTTAAAGCTGATGAATTTCTATTTTAAAAGGTCAGAATGTTAAGCCTATTTTAGTCCTGCAGTGTCTTCTTAGTTGTATCTGGTAACATCAAGTTGTCGCTAGGGCCCCGCTTGATTGTAAGACGGTGTTCAAGTTAATTTTGCTTCTTATTCTCTTTTCTCTATCATCACTTTCTCTTTTCATTCCTAATACTCTCTCTATCTTCCTCCTTCCTATTCTTCATCTTCTTCTCAGTGACCTCATGTATCACAGCAGTGCTGTGGTTTGTACCGTACCAATGCCCACCAGCTTTACTTACACTCGAGCAATCTCCATTCTAGCTGTTCAGAAATTGCTCATGATTTGTCGTTATAAGTTTCATGTTTTCAGTACAGAATACATGCAGACCCCCCCACCTGGTAGCACTGTGGTCTGCATAGTCTTAATCTTTCCTCTTATTGCCAGCTCCTCCCATCTTGACTTTTGCACAGTTCCTAGTGCTCCTTCTACTATAGGCAATACTCTGACCTTCATGTTCCATACTTTATTATCTATAATAAGGAAGACAGAAACGTTGGTGGTGGATAAGACATTTATCCAGTAAAGAGTGCTAATAGTAATTGTTGTCTTGTCAATAGACTTAACCCCCTCCGTCTCTGCAGTGCTTGTTGATGTATGGTGGTCTCTGGATAAAGTGAATGAGATAAGCTTAAAGTTCAGATAGCCAGGAAGGATTCCAGCACCTGACTTAAGTATTTTGTCATGATGGGGGTGATCAAATAAAAATTGGAAAATTTAGGTAATCGATGATTAAGTTACTCCTTTTGCCTTTTGTTGGGCAGTGATCATTAAAAAAAGTCGATATTTTAAACAGAAAGAGAGAATGTTGTTGGACAGAAACTAAGGGATTAATCTAGGATAAATTTACATTGCAAATTGACCCCCCCCCCAAAAAAAACTATTTAGGTGGGGATTTTCAAAAACCGAAAAATACAAACCAAAATACAATGATTTTTTTTAGACATAATGAAGAGTGAACGTTCGAATTTTAGCTTTTTAGCTCCATTGGTAGAGACTATATACACTAGATATATATATACATAGTCAGCCGGACAAACCACCTTAAAAACTGAAAAAAAACCTATGTTGACAGTTTTGGTTGTCGGCCTCTGAAGAAATCTGAAACGTACGTTACAAATGTTGTTGTTAATTGCAAAAAACTAGTACCTGTGTCGTCAAAAAATTAAGACTGTTTTATTAATTAGAGGTTTAATTAAAAAAACCGTTGTCACCATGAGAGTTATCTAGATCCTGCAGAATCTAGATATCTTTGGATTTAAAAATTTTTTTTTTTACTCTTTTTCAATTATTTTCCAGTGAAAATAACTAGATTCTTCTGAATCATTTTCGACTTTCCAACGAAATAGATGATGGCCATTACAACTGAGATTTTTTTTTTGCCCCTTACAAAGCCCCTTTGGTATCAGCTCCAGATAACTACGGACTTTTGATACCAATTACGACCAGTAGCTCGGTTTGAAACGAAAAATCAACAAGTCCCGATATTAAACTGTGAAATGAGCATGTTCCAGACGATTGCTGAGACGGGCCCTCCCTGTCTCGATGGTGGAAAATATACCCACTCATTATCTTGAGACAGCCGTAGGCTACAGCGGCCGAAACGTTGTGTCAAAAAAAAATAAATAAATAAAAAAAAACAAGACGAGGGCAAAAGTCAGCACAAAACTTAACATAACTATTTTATATGTTAAGATATTTATTTGCAATTGTTTTTTGACACTGTCGAAAAAGAGCCCCTCTCTTTACATAGGGATAGTATACCGAGGAGGGCCATAGAATGAATGACAAGAATTACGTTGATTGTCCGAAAAACATCTTGATACAACTATTGTTTTGCCATTAATTCGTGCACTATCAAATATGGTTTTTTAAGGTTCGGATTGGGTGCAGATTTGACCAAAATTATATGCAATATGTTTTACTTGAACAAAAATGATGGGATTGTTTACACATGGATAATTAATACAAATATATATTTTAGTATAAATATATCTAAAACCCCTTTTTTTGAAGAAGTTATAGACTGTACTTGAGTGATATCTCTGAATACCCCCATTTTTATTATACTTGCCATTAGAGAAAATAAAGCCAATATCTCATCCTCTCATCATCAGTCTTTTAACGTCCGTCATTGGACATAAACCTTTCCCAGGATCCACCACAATTCTCAATCACAGGCATCGCGGAGCCAGTATTTTCTAAAGTTGTCTAGTCCATCTCTCCATCTTGTATTCTTCGGCCTCGGTTTCGCATGTGATCTCTGGGGATCCATGTTGTGAGTCGTGATGTCCATATTCTCCCAATTGTCACTTATGGAGCTGAAACATGGAACGTAACCAAGAGACAGACCCGCAAACTGAAAAGCATGCAACGCGTGCATGAGAGAATCATGCGCAACCTTACTCGGAGAGATCACTAGACAGCACTGTATATCAGAGAGAAAACAGGGGTCCAACACATCAAAGCCAAGATAAAGCTACTCAAGTCTTGCAGTTATTGCTACTAGCAAGAAATTAGTCAAACGTTTCGTTACAATTTATATTTCCTAAAGAACAAAGCATAACAAAAAAGACATTCCTCGAATGAAACTTTTTCGTCGATTTTCGACAACTCTTTATATTTTCTGTTGCTGTAATCGTTTTAAAACAAGACAACGGAATTGAGTGAAAAAAACAAACGGATTTCTCTTTTCAGTATGAGATAAATAACAGTTTTATCCATGAGAAAAAAAAATCAGAGATGCTTATATTTGTTTTCTGTCTTACTACGAAGACAACGGCGGGAGCAGTAGTACAGGTGGTGTGGATGCGAACCTACCAACACATAGCTGCGGGCTTTGGTGTTCGCGAACACACAGGCACATGCTTTGCTTTACCCTGTCCTCTTTTTTCTGTTTGCTTTAGCTTGAAAGAAACCAACCAACAAATAAAAAGGTAACATTGAGTTTCATGATATTTTGAAGAAGAAAAAGACCAAAAATTATCTAAGAAAGTCGAGATAAGTTACTTATCTTTTTAAAGTTGAGGGAGAGAGAGAGAGAGAGAGAGAGAGAGAGAGAGAGAGAGAGAGAGAGAGAGAGAGAGAGAGAGATAGACAGACAGACAGACAGACAGTAAGAAAGAAAGAAAGAAAGAAAGAAAGAGAGAGGGGGGCAATTAGTTCGTTATGAGGACTGTTAACTATTTGATACCCAATTTTTACGAATTCAAACCATACACTTTTTGAAAACTCCTGTATAACAATTTCCATTCTAATCGGTCCCACCGTTCCGAAGTCCAATATTTTTTGCATCTTGGCCTCTGGTTATTTATACATCGATAATAACTCACCATTACCCCAGGTCAAATCACCCCCACGAATCTACATATAGAATTTCATTGAAATATATTAAGGAATAACAAAATTTTCCTATTGAGAAAAAGGATACGACCACGTCAATATACACCCCATATAGCGAATGATACTCCTGGCTTTTTTCCCGCTGGAGACAAAAATAAAATTTCTATTCGTTAAGGTCTGGTATTAATTTTTTTCTTTACCCGGAAATAAACGTTGACTTCTTCATTTAAAACCTGTCAGAGTAATTTAATCAAATGAAACTGTGCTCAGAGGTTAAGAAGGGGTCATTACGAAGTGTTGATGTACTCTCCATCTCCTTCCTTCTTTTTCTTCCTGTGCAACATCCCACATGTCCCCCTACCCCCTGACGCCCCCTGCCTCTAAAGTGAAAGCCGGGATCTTAGGAAATAATTATCCAGGAAAAACACTCCAGAAATCACGTGTGATATAAATATACTGACATCAGAATCATTAAAATTTCAACCACCGGAAATCGTACTTGGGCTGCCGGGGCTCTAGGGTCACCTGTAGACCCTAGCCCAAGTCTGGGTCATCACAGCGGATGTGTTTGGAGCAAGGGTGCCTCACCCAGTGACAGATTAATCATAAGGCTGAGTTGGCTTAAGCCTTGGGGCCCAGTAAGGAGGTAACGCGGTATGCCCGAAAAATGATTTAATTGATTGTACAAACATGATTTAATTGAGTGTACCAAAATGCTTTAATTTTTTAGAAAAAAATGTTTCAATTGCGTGAGTGAACACTTGTGATTGATTCATGCAACTTGATGATATTAAGCAGGTAGCACATTACACATAACTGTATAAGCAATTGTAGGGTGCTAAAATAAATGTAGTGACGCTGCTTCAACAATTGAATGGAACTTGGAAGGTGTCTTGATTCAATACATATCGCTACAATGCACCGTTTCGGCTAATTTAAGATTAGTTGTATATATTTTACGCTGAATTGGCGAAATTGGCTGATTGGCGAAATTTACTTATTCTTAGCCAAAAAGTCTGATTTCGCTTCGATTAGATTACGCCTTTGATCGTAAAAATAGCTGTTTTATATCATTGTTTTAATTAGATCAAATTTCGACCAAACTAAAACTACGTATTGTTTTTTAAAGTTGAAATTTCACCAAATGGGCAATTTCGCCGATATATTGATAATGAGGGGACTCCCCCTCCTTCACGAACGAATTGAAGGAGCGCTGTTCTCACGCGTCCCCACTGAACTACACCATCGTATCTAGATTATCTAATGTGAATTACGTCTCTTTATTCTGCTCAAGAGAATGTAGGTGTAGAATGGAGGGTCAGCGGGAGACCTTTACTAAAGCTCAGTCTAGGGCCCCGCCCAGGTGAGAGGTAACTTATCACTAGACCCACAGTAGCGATCATTATTCGGTAGTGAGATTGTTTCTCGCCGCTTGATCCGAACTCGAGTCGAGCTAAGGGGGAAGACTTTTGATTTTTTAAATATCTGGTACAAATCTACCTGACCCTAATCTCTCCCCACCCTCTGAGGTCGAAAACCACTATTGGGGAATGGTGGGAATGAATTGGGATTAAGGCGTTTGGGGTGGCAGGTCATAGGCACTAATAACATTTTGGGGTTCGTTTCTCCAATTTTTCAAAATATATATTTCTTGAATAATTTCATGATATTCAAATTTTTTAAATGATTTGAATTTTTTGAAATATGCTTTTAATAGGCTCTAATTTTTTCGTACGTCATAGGTACTGTCCCTGTTGTGCTCCATTGATATTACGGCCCTGGAAATCGACTGAATGTTTTTTTTTTTTTTTTTTTTTTCAAATTATCGAAGTCAATAGTGAGATCGAGTTCGGTTCCGGTGGGTCTGTGTATTCTTAAAGCTAGTTCCGAGTTTCGGATGGGTTCAAATACATCTGTTCTTGACTTAACCTGTCCGAACAGGTCAGTACGGACCTAGTAGGCCCCCGCCCCTGTAGAGTGAGAACAGGTTCGGACTTTTTTCAGAATTTAGTAACTCCTCAAGTTTAAAAAGGACATTCAAACGCCCGAAAAAAGTCCGCGTGTGTGTGTGCGTGGGGGGCATAAGCCCCTCCGCTTCCGTTGGCTCCGGTTTAAAACTCAATGATCAAATATCAACGTTCAAATAACGTTATTCTCGACCGAAAGGTACAGTTCTTCATATTTAAAAAGGAATATTTATTCTGTTTATCATAATTATTTATACTAACACTACTCACCGTATTTAGCCGTTAAAAAAAAATGTAGCCACTTTCAGCCATTCAAAATGACCAAATCAAAAATGGCCGTTCTCCGAGTGCGTTATTGCAAAGATTGTCCTTAATTGCAGTAGGATGTTTGTGTATTCTACACTTTGGCATCTAACTGATAGTTACCAAGGTCAGTCTAGTATGGCCCAAGGCCATAAGTGTAGAGCCTTTTAACGTGAACCAAGGGCCTCTGGAGAGCTAATAAAAGGCACTTGTCTTCCTACGACTTCCGTATTTCTCTTTCTTGAGCATTGGACTCATTGTTGAGTTTATTTTGAAAACTGATTTCCTGTTTTCCGTAAACATTTGAAGTGCTATTTTTAAAGTTTCTTCCCTTCCACCCTTAAACCCTTGAGAGAGAGAGAGAGAGAGAGAGAGAGAGAGAGAGAGAGAGAGAGAGAGAGAGAGAACTTTATGATGGGATGAAGGAAATAGCGTATAGACTTGACTTGAATAACGAACTCCGCTTATCTTTTTCAAGTGGGTGGGTGTGGTCTGGGTGTATGGGAGAGAGTCCACACGTGACAAATGTTTTTTGTTTTTGTTTTATTGATCATATTCTCTGACTTGATCACAATAACCGAAGGAAAACAAGTAAATAAACCAAGACGAATGAATAAAACAAACCTTTTGGCCAAAACAATCCCTTATTAAAGAAAAAAAAACTGAATGGGAAATCAGTTCACGTCCTGCTTGCTATGATGCTTCTGATGAATGGCATCTCTCAATCGAAAAAAAAAAAAAGGAAAAAAGAGGGCCCTGTATCCGCCCGAAAATCTGTTCTATTCTGTCTCTGACCATGGCCCAACCTTCCACAAATTTTCATTGAAATCCATCGCGAACTTTTGGGGATATTGTGTGGAATACAAGGACAGACAGCCACGAGTGAAGACATGTACTGATTCCAACTTTATCGGCAGAGGTGATATGAACGAACATCATCATCATCATCAACGGATGCAGGAGGTCCACTGCTGGACAATGGCCTCTCTCTGCTACTTCCATGTCGACCGTGACTGTGCTGACCTCTGCTATGTTTTCCCACAAACCCTTCAATCTTATCTCTCCATCTTATGTCTGATCTTCTCCCACTATTATTCCTTGGGCATAGATTGACCAACCGTTTGCACCATCTTTTATTCTTCTTTCTCGCTATGTGTCCTGCCCATCTCCATTTTCATCGCTTGATCACTTCTGTGACATCTGTTACCTTGGTTTGCTCTTGGATCCCTATTGATTGTTTTTTATCTCTTTGAGCTATTCCTAACATTGCTCTCTCCATTGATCTTTTAGTAACTTCAAGTGCTCTATAAGCGATTTTGTTAGTTTCCATGTTTCACACCTGTACATCAGAGCTAGTATTATGCATTCATCGAACACTTTACATTTGAAGCATATCGGCAATGTGCTTTTCTATATGTTGATGAAACTAGGACCATGCTCAGTCCAAAGGTGCATATTAGAAAGGAACTGGACTTTACGGTGTGTGCAGCCGAATGCCATAATTGTCATGTAAAATAATTTTCCATCCATTGTACAAAACTACAGCTTTAAAGTATTTCACCTATTTCTTTCCAGTGTTACCAATTTAGATATTTTATATCTGAATCCAGATGATTCTAATTGTCTTTTTTATTTTAATTTGATTTATCGTGAACTGCTGACCCCCAAACATCAAACCTGACACTGCAATGCTTTGTGTCCTGACTAATATATCTGATGACTGTTAACTCCATGCACTGGCCAGTTGTGGAGTAATTGTGGCACATGCACACACACACACACATACAGAAAGAGATTTCTCCCTATTGTAGATAGATACTTTCCAACCAATCATTTTATGTCATTTTATTCTACTTTCATGGTCTTTCTCTGACTTGATCACCTGAACGAAGTAGATATATTCTTCGACCTCTTCCGAAACTCTCATTCTCAGTTCTTATGGCCCATTAAATTTTGGAGTAATGACATTCCCAAGGAAACGTGGGTCATAATATTACGGGAGTGGTTTCTTTATTATTAGAAACTGTCAACCAAAACTGTATTAGAATTGTCAGCATAGGTTTCTTCAGTTTTTTAGTTGGTTTAGATGGCTATGTATATATATATATATATATATATATATATATATATACACACACACATATATATATATATATATATATATATATGTATATATATGTATGATGCATACAGGCTGTGCTAATGGAGTTAGAGGGCTGAAAATTCAAATATTTGCTCCTTATGTATAGAAAAAACAGGTTTTGAGTTTTTTTAAAAATTACACACAAAATTGTTTTTAGTTGGGGGTTCAATTTGCAATATAAGTTTATGCTAGATTTGTCCCTTAGTTTGTGTTCATTAGCATTCACACTCATTTTCTTAGAAAATTCAGACTTTGTTGGTGATCACTGTTCACCAGAAGGCAAGAGAAGTTACTTATTCATTGATTAATAATTTTTCTGATTTCTCAAATGATCACCCCTAACATGGCATATTACCAAAAGATTGCTCATGTGAGAATTTTTTTTGAAGGACTAATCAGACTTGTTTTCTTTGAAACTATATCTAAAAATTGTTGGTTTATGAACAAAAATTAGGTCAGTATTGATAGAGTACTCTCCCTGAGCGTCACTCTTGTCTCACCCTTCACTTACTTCCACCACCCTTTTCCTAGCCATAGATGGGGTAGGGAGACCCCCCCTCTAAGTATCTTCTCCCTCTTTCTCAAATTGTCTAAGCCCTCTGACCCACTGAAAACAACCAGTCTGAGATCAGTTATTCAATGCCACATGGAAGTGAGCAAGCTGAGGTTAGAGACATCATAAAAAACATAAGAAATCTTAAATGGCACTGGGCAGGCCATGTTGCGAGGATCCCTCTCCCTTTGCTGACAACCTTATGACTCACAACGTGGAATCTCCCTACCTAAAACCATTTGTAAAATAGTGGCCTCGCCAGGAAAAAAAAAATAAATGACAAGTTCAGAAGATATTGGCAACTCTCAGCTCAGGAGCAAGAGATCTTTAGGATCCCGGAGAAGTATGATGCTGATGCAGCCACAACCCGGTGAGGACTGAATTCACTAACAATGGCTTGCAATGATAACTTGCTCACCACTATTGCAAGCATCCTAAGGAGATATTTACTAAGCTTAGCCTTGTCATATAGAACCATAATGACGAAGTCCTCAGTTGAGACTGCACTTACTAGCCAAGACTGCTAGGCTTATCTTCGCACCATCACTTTATGTCACGTATACAGTAAGTGGGAAAAATATGCGATACATTCAACTCCTTATACAGTATAAAAATTGACAGAATTTTGACAAATAATTAAAAGACCCCCCCCACAAAAAAAACAAACTAGCATTCCAAGGGAAATAATGAATCACTGCCACCTCTATGTGTCATTACTTTGTAAATTAAACAGTGGTAATTGTTAAATTGAGTTATCTTGATGAAAATATTACCAGTATGGTTTGAACCATGAATATATGATTAAAAAAAATACAAAACAGAGACACAAACTTTGGCACCAATCTACCATAAACTTTCTTTGTAAATTTACCCCCCCACACTAAAAACCTACTTAGGGGGTAATTTTGAAAAAACAAAAGAACCATTTTCCCTGTTGACTGAGAGAAGTGTGTGTTCAAAATTTCAGGTTCCTACATTTGAACTGTTAGGACAGGGCAAAGTCTGGATAGATGGATAGATACACAGATAGATATAAATGTCAGAACACATGAATAACCTGAACTCGACAACAGTGATTAAACCGGTCTGTTGTGGGTAGTGGTGATTAATTATTAAGCTCAAATTGAACTTTTGAAAGTTTTGTACCAAACTCAGAAATCTTTGGTCCAGATTCTGTCACCTTTGAAGCTGTATCAGGATGTTAAAATGACCGTATTTTAATTCATCAGTTTTAGCCTGTACTTTCGGATAATTTGTACAATACCCATCAGTCTGTTTTAACAAGTGTTCACTGTATACGAAATACAGGGAGAGAGAAATATATATATATATATATATAGAGAGAGAGAGAGAGAGAGAGAGAAAGAGAGAGGGACTGTAGGTATATAAGTAAAAACTCGAACATCAATATTTATTTTTTTCAACTGAATATTTTGTGCTTTTCTTTGATGTCCAATATTTCCCAATTAACATACATTTTTTCGAACTGTCTAATCGTGTCCGTTGGGGAAATATTTGACAGATGTTGGGGTGGGGGGAGGGGTTGAGTCCCCATTCCATCATTGTATGCTTCGACAATCGACAATCGTATTTCCAGCCACTTTGTAATGACTGGTCACTGTTGGGTCGGGTCGGTCAGTGTTCAGCTCCAAGGTCTCATTGTATTCACTAATAACAGGGAATTAGTAACTGGTTAATAATTTAAGTGACCTAACGTCAACACAAGGTCCTTGTGCTTTCTAAAAATAAGATTCCCTCCCTGGCAATGGCATATGTATCAGGGTGGGTGGCTAGCAGGCATAGTTCCCTGTAAGCTGCATGCATGCTTGCGTACAAACACAACCAGTGTATAGGGGAAATTAATGTGCACAGAAAAAGTTAGTAAGGTCTACATAAATAATATAATAATTAATGATTATACTTATAACTTAAGGTATGATACAGGTTATCCGAGACTCCGAAAACTGAAATGTTTCAAATTCCAAAACTTTTCTGAAGCCAACATGATGTCACGAGTGGTAAATTCCAAAATTAATTTCACTATAGTATGATTCAAAGATGAGAGTCGAGGCCAATTTCCAAGGCATTTAACTCATTCTGACTTCAGTAAAAACTTGTTTATCTTTGTTTAATTCTTGAAAAAAGCATAAAACTATATTTAGATCGCAATCGGTGAGAGATGGAACGAGTCCCATTCAAGACAAATCATTGTCAATGCCTGACCTATTTGTGTTAATCACTGTATTTTTTACTTATTCCCTCATCTGTGTTGATAATTGTGGAAATGGTCAAAAAAGACCACAGAATCTCCTATGGGTAAAAGTGATAAGAAAAAGTTTATTCTGATCAATAGCATAGAAAGTCGAGCTATTGGAGAAACTAGACATTGTATTTGTAAATATCCTTAAATCTGAAAAAATGATCCCAGGCATTATGAATACAGGGTACTCAACCCTAAAAACTGACATGCTGAAAACTTATGAGGGCAGGCAGGAAGGTTCAACTCGGAGAAATATCTATGTCTGATTGGAAACTGGGATTATTTGGAACAGTCGACTAAAACTGTCACCAAAACTCTCAACATAGGTTCAAGTTGGTCTGGCTGACTGGGTATCAGTAAGAATTGTGTCTACAGATTGAACCAGTGAGGCTGAAAAGCTAAATTTTTGAACATTAACTCTTCTTAATGCCTACAAAAAAAACATTTTGTTTTTTTTTTCAAAATATCCCCGAAAATAGGTTTTCAGTGGGGTGGAAGAGTGTCAATTTACAATGTTTATGTTAAATTGGTCCTTCAGGCATATATATATATATATATATATATATATATATATATATATATATATATATATATATATATGTGTGTATGACAAGTATACGGCTTTTTTGACCAAAGAACTAAACTCACAATCGCCAGATTACTAGACATGCTTAACCAACAACTTGAACCACTAGGCTGTTATCCTATATGACAGACACCTGGAAAAGGTTACAGGGTACAGTGGCCGAAACATGTGATTATAACAATCAAGATGAGGATACTTGTCTAAGTAAATCAGTGCAATCAAGTTCATCTGGGTAGCTGGCTATCTATGTATGATGCATATAGGCTGTACCTGTAGAGCTAAATGGCTGAAAATTCAAATATTTATTCTTCATTATGTATATCATTTGGATATAGAATCCGGCAGTATCAAAGTGTTATTTTTGTTTTGTTCTTTTAGCCCATACTCCCATCAAATAGGTTTTTGGTGTGGTTCAATTTATGCTGTAATTTTTTGGTAAATCAGTCTCTTATTTTGTGCTTCGCATCATCATGCTTGAAAAAAAAAAAAAAATCAGAATATTTTTTGATCACTCCCAATGCAATTTCTGATCATCCCCAAAACAGTTTTGATTGAGTAACTAACCTGACTTGTCAGCAACTATAATCTATGAATTGTTGGGTGTTATTGAAATTAATTTATTTCAATATTGCATCCTGCGAAAAATGAGAAATACTCGTCGATGTTTTATTCAATGGAACAAAAAACTGAAGAAAATAGTTGAAAGCATTGGATAAAATCTGAAGTTTTTGTAGAATGCAATCATATTTCGCTTATATTACACTAAAATATACCAATATAGTTTTATTAATCATGAAATATAAGCTGTGCCAAAGTAATTTTGAAACAATTTCAAGTTTACATTCACACAAGCATTCAGGGTATACTTACTTCTGTCATGGGAAAGTAATTTGCACAACTTATGATTTTTTTGCACACTGACTGCTAAAAATTAGAGGTAATAGTGTTGGCAGGTGACTCGCCTACCCACTAGCAACTACCATCACTACTATCAGTACAACACTAATTTTCCAGCCACTGATGATCCAATACCTCTTTCAATTGGGACAAAATTCAATTTCTCACAGCTCTCACACTAGTTGACTGAGTGACCTCAGGTGCTGTTGTGTGTAGTTTCTTTGGTCACATGATTCTGTGATCTGTACTTGATGATGTGTCTTCATTCAATCACATCTGATCACTGAATATGGAAATATGTCCTTTGATTACTTAAACCATAGCCCTCTTTTGGTCAAGGCACAATCACACTATCAATTATCCAGTAACTGATGTTCCAAAACCTCTTTTTATCTTGACAATTGTGCACAGACACTTGAATTTAATGCAGGTCCTACACTAGTTTGCTGAGTGGCCATGGATGAGCCATCTCTGAATTGTTTATTCTGTGAAGATTGTTACTGCTCCATTTGCTTCCAAGCAAAGTGCAGGTATCAGTGGTGGTGTGAAGCGCAAACACAGGTCCATATGAATGCAGAAAAGGTAGAGGCGTTGACTTGACTTGAATGTTTTGGCGCTGAGGCTATGTGAGATGTATGCTATTAAAGAGAACTGGCAACTGGCCTTGCAAGCAGGAAGTGGATGATAATGAATTGCTCAATTAGAATAACGGAGAATAAAAATGGACCAACGAATACAACCATTGTCTCCGTCTCCTGACAACACCTTGAGCACAAGGGGAAAAAAATGTGTGAGAAAGGCGTATTGATTTATGCCTTCGATTGTTTATGACGTACAGCTGTTGGCAGAATATTTAGTTTACCTCTGCCAACAAAGTAGATGTATATATATATATTATGTTGTGTCTGTATGTCTGTCTACACAATATCTCTAAAAGTTCTCAATGAATTCTGATAAAATTTTGTGGAAAAACAGGCAATCAGCTGTGAAAGGAGTGATTAAATCTTTGGGGTGGACCCATCCACAGTTACCTCCAGACTTTCTCAATGAATTTGAATTAAATTTTCTGGAAGGGTAGGTAACTGGGGGGGGGAAGATGGATAAATTTTGGGGTGGATCCAGGAATTTTTCATCTGAATGAGAGATATTGTTTAATTTTTCATTCATTCGTGTATTTATCCATATTTGTTTATTAAAAAGCTTTCAATGAATCCCATGACATTTTGTCGAAAGGAAGACCACGGCTAATGAAGAATCAACTATTTGTGAACTGATTTTTATTATTTTTAGTGACAATGGTGATAACAGGGATATGTGCTCTCTGAGTGCTCTTTGAGTGCTCTCCACTTTTTATTATGTATCTAGAATAAGAATTAACAAATGAATATATCAGGTCCTACCTTGAGGCATACATACGTATCTTCATGCATGAGGTCATTGATTTATGTGACTGATAAGAAACGAGCAAATATTTTCCACCATGATGTAACTTATATATAGCGAATCATCATCATCATCATCAGTCTTTTAACGTCCGTCGTTGGACATAGACCTTCCCCAGGATTTGCCATACCTCTCTATCATGGGCGTCGCGGAGCCAGTACTTCCTGAACTTGTCTAGCTCGTCTCTCCATCTAATATTCTGCCGGCCTTGGTTGCGCATGTGATCTCGGGGGATCCATGTTCTGAGTCGTGATGTCCATCGGATGTCTGCCACTCTTGCAACATGGCCAGCCCACCACCATTTGAGATTTTTAATGGATTCTATGATGTCCCTGACTCTTGTCTTTTCTCGGATGTACTGTGCTGTTTTGTGGTCTCTCCATGTGAGGCCCAGCATTATTCTTTCATGCGCATGTTGCATGGTTCTCAATTTGCGGATCTGTCTCTTGGTTAGGTTCCATGTTTCAGCTCCATAAGTGACCATTGGGGGGATGCACTGGTTATACACCCTTTTCTTTATGATTAATGGGATCTTCTTATTTCAACCTTATGCAAGAGAATAATGTTCATGATGGTCACTTGCAGAGGAGTAGCTGTGGGAGGGGTCTATTTGAAAATCCCCCCTCCCCGGGCTTTCAATTCAGCCTTATAGTTTTTTTGTTGTTTTTTTTTTTAACAATTAAGTGATAGTGCTTATCAAACTATTGCAAATTTTTCTTCTTCATCAATTCCCACTAAATGTTGAAGGGTTAGCAAAGCCCCCCAGGCCCCTAAATCTCTAGCTATGCTTCTGATCACATCTTTTCTCTACTATAGATGGAAAGGGCCACCATATGTATAGATTTGTCTCCCTCTCTCTTATCTTTTTGCTATATATGGGATTGATTCCTTGTTTGTATCTTAATTATATATAAATAATCAGTATTAGAGGATTTGGAATGGAATCTGTAATAGCATGGCAGCCATTAAAAATGTTGCAACTGTTCTGAACTTGCATGATTTTAAGCCATATCAAGTCCCTGAAAAAAAGTGCAGGGAAGTGTTAACAAGTTCACATCTCTTTTCTTAATGCCTCAAACGTTTCTTTGAAAAGAAGTAATTAGAATATTTTTCCTTTTTTTTGTTTTTGTTTTTTTTTTTTTCAAATTTGATGAAGAGATTATAAATCAGGATTTTAGATTTTTATAATTACTTACTGCTTCCATCTTGATTCATTCAGTTGCTTTTTATTGCAACTTTTACTCAGGCTGAGCTTCCCTTGGCAGTGAGTAGATAGTGTTTGATCGGAAAGTGTTGAGTACAAAGAACGACCCATCACTCCTTTTTCTAGCCTTTTTTTTGCTTCTTTCAATTTCGGACTTTTTCACAGGGAAGAAGAGTTTGAGGTTGAGATAAAGTACAGAAAAATAATGCTTCGTTTCTTACATTAACTTCATTGATCAAAAAATTGGATCTGCCAAAAAATTTGTTTGGTGTTTTAAGCATAAATAGAAGACAGATTTTTTATTTCTATCAAACTCCTCTCCATGTCTGTAATTGACTTTGTTTTTCTCCTATGACCTAGAACAACAAGAACAATCCTCACCAAATTTAGGGGGGTAAAAATTAATATTCCCCTCCGGTGACTCAAAATCATGACCAACTGATTGGTAGTCATGTATCTTACTGACTGAGCTATTGACAATTCTTATATATCCACCAAAATTTATGTTAGAAATACTTGACGGCTTATTTCATTCTAGTAAATAAATACGTCTATAAAATTAACGTTCTCCCGCCGTGATTTAAAATCACAACAAACTGATTGATAGGCTGGTGTTTTACTGACTGAGCTTAACTGACAAGTCTTACGTATCTAAGAAAATTTATGATGTTAATATGCAAAGGCTTATTTGATTCTAATGAATACATTGATTAAATTAACATTTCCCTACCATATTTTGAAACCATGACCAAATGATTGGTAGCCAGTTCCATTACTGATCGAGCCAAGTTACAAGTCATATATCTATGAAATTTTTCTTACAGATACACATTCCATTTGAATAAATGAATTCATATATATATATTTTATGAAATTTTTGTTTATTATATATACAATAGAAAAGATGTAGTAATTTTGTTGACATTAACTTTACTGAACAATATATTTAATAATCGTTTTCACTATTATGATTGGATGAAATATTGTAGTATGTTCTAACACACTTAGATACTAGAAACTGAGGATGGACATGGTAGGAACTTTCAAAAACATAAGCAAAATGTATGGAACAGTGCGTACTCCAAAGGTAGAATTAATATAAAAACAGACGGGGACTGAGCGAAATGAAAAATCACTCAAGGTGAAAAGATGTAAAACAGAGCTGAGAAGAAACAGCTTTACACAGTACATAGTTCCAATTTGGAACAGCCTCCCTAAAGATGAAGTAACAGCATCAAGTGTGAACATATTTAAGGAAAGAATTAATGAGTTATGGAAGAATCAGGCTGTTTATTACAGCCACAAAGCCAAGATTACTGGGTGTCTTAAGCAAAGGAGTGACCAACCCCATCAGAAAGGACAAGTCCTACGATTTTGAGCTGATCTAGCCTAAATCATTTGAAAGTTGTATTAAAACAACTGGAATTAGGATGAAGGTAAAAAAAATTAGTCAAATTTAATGAAAGATAACGTTTACCGGTTGTTCTATTATCTCTTACCATCTTCCAGGCAACTTCTTATTTCTATCCTCCAAGAAATTGACATCTTTCTCAGCAAAGAACTGCTCTAGAAGCCTTTGGCAGTCTCTCAGGGAATCAAAATCGCTTTTGTTATAAGAATTCTGTAAAAACTGGAATAAATAGAAATATGAAGGTACAATATCTGCTTAATACAGCAAATGAGTGGAAACTTCCCATTTAAGCTGAAACATGTTATCTTAAACTGAAGGAAGCAGCATACATCAGTTTGTCAGACTAATGCATAAGTCAGGCTTGTATGGATTTCAACACTATTTGGTTTTCTTTACTTAGAGTTATTTACTACAGTTATTCATAACTCTAACGTGTATAGCCTTTGGGAATTGAAAATGATATTTATGTTGTGCCTACACCGAATATGGGAAGATGAGTTCAGATTGTCTGAACAAAAGTTGGCATCCATTTATATTTATTTATTTTAGTAGATTATAAATCATTGCTGTTTAACAACAATTAAGATGATGGTAAATCATAACAAAAATAAATAGTAATAATTTATGATACTTCATCTACTAAGATGAATAAAGATAAAATTGAATTGGACTGAATAACCATTTAATAACAAACATAGTGCTGAGGAGATTTTGGATATAGATTGAGTTAAAAAGTTTGATTTGAACTGATGCCTGCCACAAAGTTCCAGTGGTTCAGTGGTTAGAACGGTTGGCGGTCAAGTGAGGTGGAGGCTGGTATAGAGGCTTGTGTTTGATTCTCACCTGGAACATATTCTTTATTCCGATCCATGCTGTAGAGCTCCCAGCCTCCCAGTTCCCTGTTCAGTCGCGATAAAAAGCAACAGCGATTAAGATGAAGGTCATCATCATCATCATCATCAGTCTTTTAGCGTCCGTCGTTGGACATAGACCTTCCCCAGGATTTGCCACACTTCTCTATCATGGGCGTCACGGAGCCAGTACTTCCTGAACCTGTCTAGTTCATCTCTCCATCTAATATTTTGCCGGCCTCGGTTGCGCATATGGTCTCGGGGAATCCATGTTGTGAGTCGTGATGTCCATCGATTGTCAGCCATTCTTGCAACATGGCCAGCCCACCGCCATTTGAGATTTTTTATGGCTTCTATGATGTCTCTAACTCTTGTCTTTTCCCGGATGTGTTGTGCTGTTTTGTGGTCTCTCCATGTGAGGCCCAGCATTATTCTTTCATGTGCACGTTGCATGGTTCTCAGCTTACGGGTCTGTCTCTTGGTTAGGTTCCATGTTTCAGCTCCATAAGTGACTATTGGGAGGATGCATTGGTTATACACCCTTCTCTTTAGGATTAATGGGATCTTATTATTTTTGAAGGTTGAGCTAGCTCTGCCAAAGGCTTGCCATCCTAGTGTAATTCTTTGCTTGATTTCTTCTTCTTTTGAGGGTCTCATGGAGATTCGTTGCCCTAGGTAGATGTAAATAGTAGCAAAAATAGGTGATGAAAGTTAGTATGTTATCTGACGATATCCTGATGGAATATCGCACTCTTTCTGTTGACTTATTCCGGATACTTTTCATTGATTTCTGGTTTCAATTTGTCTAAAACAATTCATGAATATTTTATCATTCAGATGTTTTGGGGTATTGATTTTACAGATTTAAATCTGGGTATTAGTGTGCCTGCTTATACAGCCCTTTGTTTCTCAAACTCGTGTACACAGCTTTGTCTTTCCTATGCACTGGTAGAGCCAGTGGTTGGGATGTTCAGACGCCCCCTACTTTTTGAAGACTGACCCTCGTAAATTGTACAGAAATGAAGAGAGAACTGAGGGGTGGAAGTAGTGTGTGGCTAGTCTTGGCTAGTTTGGCAGGAAGACAGAAATGAATATGAATTTTTTTATAAATCATGACGCCTCACCAGAAGGTTATATTTTGACAAAACTTGGATACATATGTTGCAAACCAGTGTTGCCAATTTAGCGCTTTTCAGGCTAAATTTAGCTTGTTTCTTGATTAATAAAAGTCTTTAATGCATTTTAGTGCCACTTCTTTTACAATTTTTGCTAATTTTTTTTTTTTCATCTGGACTCTTCTTGTCATTTTTACCCTTTTAAAAAGTCATGTGGCTAATAATGTTTTTAGTGCAATATGATGTCTTTTGATGCTTTTTTTTGTGGTTGATTTAACACGTAAAAATGTTTGAGCTGGCAACACTGCCTCGACTCCTCCACCAGATATTTGACCTGGCTCCTCTACGGATCCAGTGCCCCCTCCAGTGAGGTTCCCTATCTTCTAAATCGGCTTCATTCCAGAGAGGCCAATGGGCTTTCCTTTTTTGGCCAGGCCTGATCTCATACATCAAGATTGAATTATGAGTTTCAGAAGTGTTCACTGATTTCTCCACTCGATCATCGATAGAAGAGAAAAAAATTCCAGTTTTAAATCAAGGCACTGGCGGTGCTTACTTAGGCAGCCATCTTCTTTCTTACTCCTTCAACCTACACAACCTCCAGCAAGGTTCTCTATTAGAAACCATCAACTGAAACTGTCAATAAAAACTGTCAACACTGCTGATCTGGCTAGCTATGTATGAATCGTGCATACAGGCCTCACCAATGGAGCTACAGGGCTGAAAATTTGAACATTCATTTATATTATGTCTAGAAACAACTTTTTTTTTGTTTTTTTGACCCCCCCCTCCTTACAAGTGGGGATTTATTTTGCGTTGTAAGTTTCTGCTAATTTGAGCCTTGAGTTTGTGTCATTCACATTTGCTTTTGAAAATTTTCAATGAGCCACAACAGGCAAGAAGAGAAACTCAGTAATCAATCATCCATTTTTTCAATTTTTAATTGATCACTCCAAACTTGACATGCTGCTGTCACATAACAGTTTCTATTTTATTTTCACTCTATTTCATAGAGGGCAATGAGCTTCCCTACCTTCTATGTCCTGCCTTGTCAGAGCTCATACTTAAAGTTTGAATTATGAGTTGAACAACCGTAGCCACCAAAGATGGCAAAGGTTTCTATCCTTTTTTTATTTATGCACATGTTTGTTTATGTGTTTGTGTGTTCCAGCGTTCCTGGCCATACCGTTTTGTCTACAGATTTGAAAATTGGCATCAGTACCTTTCTCAACCCCAATCCAAAAATGAAAAAAAATTTTTGGAATAAAAGCTTTCTCAACTTTTATAGATATTTTCTGATGGAAAACACTAATGATGTCATAAATATAATTTATTCTGACCATATTCATTCTTCAATGGATTTTTTTTTACATGACTCCAAATTTCAATGCTATGGTTGTTCAGTTATTGACTGTGATGGCTGGTTTTTGAAGTGTTCCCTAATCATTCCTCTACATCTTTCATGAAAGAGAAAAAATTCCAACCACTCGGACTTTATGTCTGGGGGAAACCAATGAGCTAATGACAAAATGTTGTGACAATGCTAAACTGGTTGGCTCACATTCCAAAAGTAATTTTGAAAAGAAAAAAAAACACAATACCTCCTCAGATGAATATCTGAGGAAGATGGTAGGGGCAGGGGCATTTTGGAAATGGAAAGAGGGTTCCAAAAGTTTCATTAACGATTATATATTTACAACAATATTTTCTAACTTTTTTCAAATTTATTCTTGGATTGAGTATTGCAACATTATTATCAATTCTGACTAGCTTCAACCTAACTTTCAGTTGCTAGTTAAAATTAATGATAACGATATGATTCTTGTTTGAATTTTGTTAGACGATATCTATGATATGGTCGGACTATTTTCTTCATCTACGTGTTCATTTTTCCTCAATGTTCCATCTGAATACCTACTGGCCTTCGTTGGGTGTTGTTGGTTCTAGAATGTGGAATAGCTATTCAGAGTGCATGCTTGATTTGACGGGACACGTCATATCTGTTTTTGGTATATTTGTATCGTGTTACCAGGATATTTCTAAGTTTCTGTTTTGCCTTCTTTTTAAAAAGTCTCTTATGATGAGAGGCTCCTAGATGCTATTGATAAGATTGATAAGGATGTATTTGTATGTATGTTGATTGCATGAATAATAATTCAGCCTTTCGGGTTGTTTTTCACCAATTAAGTGATAGTACATGTCTATTTATTGGAAATTTTCCTTTTTCATCAAGAGCCCCCCCCCCCCTCCTCGCCTCACTGTGTCCCCAAATCTCTATCTATCTGTTGGTATATCACCGTACCTCCCCTTTAGAGGTAGAACCAAAAGTTTTAACTCATATCGTTTCTCTCCTCATCAAATGTCAGAGAGGAAATAATGCAAATAACTTTATCAGTGACCTCACGTCAAAATTCCTTATTAATCAAAAACGAAGAGAAAAACAAGAATCAAAGTCAGTCTAGTATATAAGAAATTGGTATGTAACTGATACCATTTGAAAGAGATTGTTATGTAAAAAAGTTTTAAGCACTTATGATGCTTAAGTAGCAAAAAAAATATGTATTAAATTCCATGTGCCGGATTAAAAATTACAGTAAACAGAGAATTTTGCCAGTACATGAGAGATGGAAAGAAATCATAGTTGCCTTTAAGCTCTGTATGTGTGCGCACACGTTTTGCAACCTGTGCATAAAGGAAATTAATGTAGGCTCAAAAGGTTAGATATCTAAAATAATGTAGTAATTCATAATTATACTGATACTTATAATTATAAGTAAAATAATGATAAATTATGATTGTAATTGTTGAAAATAATCTCTTAGCTAAACTGCTTTCTCTTAACTAAACTGGGCCAAAATTATCTTGAAATAATTTCAAGTTTACATTTGCACACGCATTCAGTCCACATATACTTTCTTTGCAAGAGAAATTTTACATATATGTTGAAAGATTTTTGCACACACTAACGACTAAAGAATTGGAGGGAACATTGTAGGAAACTCTTTAGTTATATTTACAGCTATAAAAAACTTCAGTTGATTTTTATTTCTTTAGCAAGTAGATAGTAAAGAATGGTTAGTGATTACCTTTCATAGAAGAGCAAGATATATAAAAGTGTTTTTTTATCTTTCATTTTATTGCTGTTGCCTTTTCAGGTCGTTTTACATTCTACGGGCCTTCAGTAAGTAATATGGATCAGGGATATAGATGTAGTCTTTGATGAGATTTGAATTTGCATCATATATCTTTAGAGGGTCATCTGACATGAGTGATGTCTTACTTGTTCAGTCATGGAGATACACATCT
>OY735241.1:33625899-33760899 GCA_963457665.1 Thysanoteuthis rhombus
GTCACTGTGTAGTTATATCAAATCAATGTTAGCAGACAGCAAAGCAAAACTTATAATGATGACATCATGGTGAAGTAGTTTCAGTTACATATCCTTACATTAGATTCATTATTGATAGGATATTGAATGTTCTCTATAAAACCAATTCTGCAAGTATTTTTTGGTGTTTTGAGTGTTATCTCAAATTTTAAGAAGGGTCATTGTCATTATTCGGTAAGTTATCTGGTTTGATATCTTTATTCTTGTTGTTTTTATCAATACTTTCTTGTTTGTCAATTAAATATTAACTCTCTGCAGAAGCATGTCTTTCAGAGTTACTTTCATCCTCTCTGGACTATAGGAAAGGATAGAACCTACGAAGGACACAAAATGGGGGTCAGTTTATAAATTGATCGTAATAAAGGATTGAACCTCCACTTTATATCCATAACACACCTTGTTGTTAATCAAATTGTTATTATTTCTACGAGCATGTTTTTCAGATTTATTTCTATCCTATCTGGACAATTGATCTGTATTGATTCTCATGGACACAAAATGGGGGGGGGGTCAGTCTATGACTAGAGTGTAGTACTGAATTGGACCCCAATATACCAACACTTTTGTTAATCTAATATTTAATACTAACGCAGGCATCTTTTTCAAAGTTTCTTCCATCCTTTATGGGCTATAGGAATGTTTAGAATCCACTGTCCGCAGAATAGGGGGTCAGTCTATAGATTGATTGTAATGTGGAATTGACTCCCCACTTTATATCCACATTACTTTCTTCCCATCTAAACTGTTCAGAATCTACTGTTCACATAATGGGGGATCTCTTTATGGATTGATTGTAAAATAGAATTGACCCCCCCCCACTTGGTGTTGACACTTGTATGTTAACCATCAGATACTAACAGAACAATAGAAATGTTTAGAATCTTCTGTCCACAAAATGGGTGATCAATTTATAATCTGATTTTGATATAGAATTGATCCCCCATTTTATATCCACCTGCATGTTAAGCAGTAGAGTTACTTGCATATTAACTGGACAACAGAAATGGTTATAATCTACCGTTCACAAAGTAGGGGATCGGTTTATAACTTGGTCATAATACTGAATTGATCCCCCACTTTACATCCACAATTGTATGTTAATCATCAGAGATGCTTTCATCCTATCTGGACTACAGAAATGTTCTGAATCTACTCTAGCTGAGAATGTCAGCTCACTTTAGCTTATTTAATCCATTTTAATTCGTTTCTGGATTTTAATTGATTAAAGGTTGTTTTTTGGTTTAGTTTTCTCTTGAAATCGGCTTTCGAGTTTGCGTCTGGATTTTCTTCCGGATTAACGTTTTATAAAATACTTTAGATTTTAATCTCTATGTTTTCTACTTCATCTTTTTTTTCATCTTTTTTTTTGCCGCTAGACCTCACCTGTTTACTACTCTTTCTTTCTTTATTTATTTTTTTCGTCTTTTCTTTCTCTCTTTATTCTTTTTTTGTTTCTTTTCTTTCTTCTTTCTTTCTTTCTTTCTTTCTTTTTTTCTTTCTCTTTCTGTCTGTTTACTTATTGAATTCTTTCTTTCTTTCTTTTCTTTCAGTTCTCCTTTATCCTTTTTTTTATTCAATTCAACAATTAATTCCTTATTCACCTTTTTTTTAACTTTTGTCTTCCACTTTTGTTTCTCTCTTTTTCTTCGATTTCTTTTTCCTCTCTGTTTTTCTTCTTTTTCTTCCTTCCTTCCCTTTTTTCCTTTCCGGTCATTCTTCTTCTTCCTTTTTCTTTCCTTCCTTCTTTCAGTGATTCTTTCGTTTTATTTGCCAGGCTCTTAAAACTCTAGAAACTCTAAAAATACAACACTCATTCCTCATTTCTTGGCACCCTTGATTCAAGAACGTGCCGAATCATTCACTTTGCTGGACAAACAGAGATCACGTTGTAATAATTCAATAATACCCCCCTGACCTTCCAATTATACACGTCTCATATCTTTGAAGCATTTGAACACTTAGAAGCTTGATTTGAACAGATATTGAATTCAAATTGAATGTTCAAATGCAATGCATGAATAAAAATGATACGGTTCATAAATACAACTGAGATGGATACAGGTATATTCATACAGAACTGTAATTAAAAGGAATTTCAAAGCACTGCCATTTCCAATATGACAAATTATATGATTTTTTTTTGTACTGAATCAGAAAGGTCTAGAGAGGACGACTGTCTGGATTTCTAGTCATTTCACAATTGAGAATTGCATCATGGACTTGAGGTGTTAAAAATGTAACATTCTGGTTGTTTGAAGTTGAAGGACTTGGAGATGCTTGACCACTGCTTTAAAAATTATCTTATTCTTCGTCATTATCTTGAAAAGATCATTGAAGTAAAGTTGTTTTATATACTTTGACTAAGGGCCATGAAAAGCGTCCATTTATTACCTTGTCCAGATCAAACAAGGTATTTGTGCTACGCTATCAATTGATGGAAAATTGGTTGAATACCTGTATTGCAATTCATCTCTTGTGCTGGTATTATGCTTAGGAGCTTTTTCACTGAGCGAATGTGTAGCAAATCCATCATTTCATATACCTTTTGTCTCTTTCCTCCATCTTACGTTAGAATCATTTTAATCCAATTCAGGATCAGATTGCTTTTGTTAATAATGTATTGGTACATTTTTAGAAACTATCAGAGTAAGTTTCTTCAGCTTTCAAGTTGATCTGGCTGGCTGGCTGGCTGGCTGGCTGGCTGGCTGGCTGGCTGGCTGGCTATGTGTGTATGTATCATCCATACAGGCTGAACCAATAGAGATAGAAGTTCTGGAAGTTGGAACGTTTACTCATTATTATGTCTAGAAAAAAACGTTTCTTCTGAAATCCCCCAAATATGTTTTTAGCATAGGGTTCAGTTTACAATGTAGGTTTATCCTAAATTGATCCCTCTGTTTGAGTTTTTTTGAAAATTCAGAATCACTGCCCAAACATAAGACGATGGAAGTAATGTCATTGATTGCCCCGTCGTTCCAAAGTTTTGACTGATCACCCCCAACACGGCATGCAGCCTAAAGACGTTGGTCAGATGACAGTTTCTGTTGAGTGACTAACCAGACCTGTTTGCCTTGTCTTGGGATCATTTTGATAAGATTCTGGATCAGATTGCTTCTATTTGCGACTCGTGGGTACGTTATCATTTTTCTTTCCTCCCGCATAAATGATACGTTTTTGCAGCTAACATTTGATCGGACCTCTGTTCAATAATCCTGTTCTTCATCATCTTGATGTTCGCCTATCGTGACTCCAGCTCTTCGTAGCTGTGGTGCATTGTAGCATGTGAAGTCATTTGATTTAGATTTGTGTGATCCATGATATCACGGGTAGGATTTAGTAAACAATCATGTAAAAATTTTGAATCATCCTCGTGATTACGTACACACCCACACCCTTGTGGAAAAACAAACGGACAAACCCGTGCCTGGCAGATTTCATTAATTTATTGCTTATGAATTGGAAATTAATGTACTGATAATGTTATATATATACACACAAAGGAAAGCGTAAGACGATAGATTAATATTTGATATGACCGTCTTTGGCAACATCCGGTTGCTCGATCATAGTCGTCATCATGATTGTCTTTTGTGGTCCAAGATGACCATCGTTTTGGTTCCGAGAGGTTCATCGGCTGAGGTGCAGTGCAGGGGCTGAAGTCAAGATTAGCACCTAACTTGGATTGAAGCGAGGGAGAGTTGCGCACATCGTCAACCTCCCCCCTTCCTTTCCTGTCTGCCTGTGTTCAGAGGCAAGACATGGTCAAGGCGTCTGGTTATCGATGGGATGTAGAGGGTGAATAGAGTGCTCAGCATGTCATGCTCCCTAATGCATTGCTTTCATAAGGGGGACCTCACAGCAAGTCCCTTGAAAGTGAATGTTTTTCATGTCTTTTGTTTATTCTTTTCCGTCATGGTAATTAATCACTCTCCCACTCTGGTATCACGTGGCACAAGGCCAATTATTTAGTGTGGACCTTAAATACATTAGCATAAGGATTTGGATGTGGGGAAGAATCTGAAAATAGTCTTGTCTTATTTCAATGGGGAGGTGCAGCCTGGGAACAGGTCCCTCTGTCTTGACATTGTAAAAGGGAATCAATTATTGCCAATTTCATGTTTTTGTGCTAAATTCAGTGCATTTCTTGTTTCGGCTGAGTAAAAATTCAACTCTTAGTGATATTTTTTGCCTATTTTATGAGCTATTTCACAGCTATTGTTAGCTAAATTCAGCTATTTCCTAGCAATTTATCGACAATTCAGCCATTTTTGGCTGTCAACATTGGCTAAAACGGGCTAACACTGTTTATTAGCACATTTTGGTGTTTTTTGATACTTTTCCAAGGCTAATTCAATGCGAAAAAATGTTTTGAATTGGCAAAACAGAATAAAATCTTGGACAAGACCAGGGGTGCAGTGCTGACTTCTGAGAAAACGCTTTTCATCTCGTCTATTTATTTTGGCTTTTATTCTCTACAGAGGTGCCAGAGCAGAGCTCGGATGAGCTCTGGCAGCACTTCACCCCACTGGCCATGAATGACCAATGATTGCAAGATTGGGCGTGAATTAGAAAAAAATCAATGCAGGTGCTTATATAGCAGTGAGTGTAACTGTTGGTTCTGGGTGGTGCTGGCTGGTGCTGGAAGTGGGGAGAAATTTGGCCGGCGTCGAGGCACAGGTGTGAAGGGCATAAGTGTTCCAAACAACATAGAAGCAGGGGGTGGGGTCAGAAAGGGGTAAGGGAGGAGATGTTGATTTGAAACTGGTTTTTTGGCCGCTGCTAAGTAAGGGAGGCGGGCAGTAATGTGCGCAGATTTTTTTACAACGAATTCAACAACAACATATTCGCATATAGCAACACACACATTTGCAACTGAACACACACACACACACACACACAGACAGCAATACATACATACACAGCAACAACAGCGTCATTGCACACGTACAACAATAATTACTCATATACAACAACACCCACACATGCAGCTATAAGCACACTCATACAACAACATAACCACTCACATTTAACACGTAAAACACATACACACACACACACACACAGCATACTATAAGCACACTCATTCAACCACACACTTACAACAGCGAACATGCACATATAACACACACACACACACGTATAACTACACATACAACCCATTTAATGAGCTATTTTTTAGCTAGCCAAATTTCAGCTATAATCTAGCAATTTCTTGACAAATATGGCCATTTTTGACTGCAAAAAATGGCTAACGCTGTTTTGTTTTTTTAGTAAGTTTTAGTGTTTTCCATGATCAGTTTAGTATGGAAAAAATGTTTTGAGTTTTGTGACTACACGTGTGTGTACAATAACATTAGAAATGCATACGTGCAACAACAATTACGCACGTAAAACAACACACACACATTCAACTATACGCACACTCATACAGCAACTCAAATTTCTGTATACAGCAACAAACACGCACATATAACACACACACACACACACATTTTAACTTCATACATATACAATAGCCGCAGAAATGTACACATACAACCAGACACATACAACGACAACATAAACGCACTCATAAAACAACAAACACACACATGCAACTAAATACACACATATAAAACAACACACATATAAAACAACACAAATGCACGCATACAATAACACATACTTACTTTAACATAAATACACACATACAACAACAAATGCACACACATGGAACTGCGCACTGAACAACACACATAAATATGTATACTCTGGAGTCTAGAAAAAATGAGTCAAGGTAGTTTATCAAACATTCTTTATAATACCAAATGCTTAATGTCCTTCCGCTTTCTGTCACATCAATCAAAGATTCAGATAATAACAATCTTTGGAGAGAAAAAAACAACTATTAAACGACGAAAATATCCATCTTTGATGATGCTGAATCTTGGGAGTGATGGCTAGCTTTTGCAGTGGGTTCAAACCATGATAGATCCTCCCCTTGTAATACTTTACTAACTAACCTTAATATCTATCTCAAATCACCATAGCCCTACAAATGTCCTGCCTGACCAGCCAGCCAGCCAGCCAGCCAGCCAGCCAGCCAGCCAGCCAGCCAGCCAGCCAAGTGGGTTACAGATTCTCTTTTTGCTCATTTGTTTGTGTCTCCAGGGCCCTCCTGGTCATATTTTTTGGGCTGCAAACCTTGAAAATTTACATCGGTGCACCACTAGGTACCATTTCTTTTTGTTTTTTCAAAAGAATGCTTTTTAGGGTCTCTATGGTCATTTTTGACCGACAATACCCAAATTTTGTACTGGTATTTTTTTCAAGATAATTTTAGATAAAAAGATCTATCTTTTTGGATAACTTCAGATAATTCTTTTAGATAGTTCTGGTACGTGCTATGATGATTCATTTATGGGTACATTACGCATATCCATTTATCTATCTATCCATCTATTATCAGAACTGTCAGCCAAAACATTTAACATAGGTTCCTTCAGTTTTTTAGTTGGTCTGGCTGGTCAGTTGGTTTTGCTGGCTATGTATCTATTTATGTCTCATAAATACAGGTCGCACCGATGAAGCTAGAGGGCTGGAAATTTAAATATTTACTCCTCAGTATGTTTAAAAAAACATTCACGGTTATTTTTCGAAGGAAACATTCTTAGTAATCACTGCCGAACAAAAGGCGAGAAAAGTATCTCATTCATTGATCACCCCTTTTTTTCACAATTTTTTGATTGATCATCCCCAACAAGGCATGCTGCCAAAACACATTAGTCATGTGATGGTTTCTACTGAGTGACTAACCAGACCTCTTTCGTATAAATATATATTTATATATGGATAACACTTGAGCTCCTTGAATACTCTTCCTACTTGGATAAATATCCTTTTACTTCAACAGAAAATATTTGCGCCTAATCGTCTTTCTTTTCTGTATGGCTTCCAGTCAATGTCAGATTGTCAGACGACAAAAGATGGTGGAGATTTTTTCTGACAGTCTCGTCTTCCTAACTCTATTTTCATTTCAAGAACTAACAACATTTGACAGTTATTCATTGTTGTAAACTGCGTATGATTTTCCATTAAAAAAAAAAGCAGAAGACAGTAGGAGATAAATCTGTGGAATTCAACTCGATGTGACTGCTCAACTGCGATATGATATAGAAGTCCTTGCCTAACAAAGAAATGAGTCAATAACATCTGCAACCTACGTTGTGAGCATGGCTGTTTATATAGAAACAAGAACCATAAGTTCAACGATGCATCCACCATCCTTACATCCATATCTGGGATTTGGGGTTTCAAAGGGATTTAAAAAAATGTTCCCACCATCCTTACATCCATATCTGGGATTTTGAGTTTCAAAGAGATTTTTTAACAATGCTCCCATCATCCTTACATCCATATCTGGGATTTGGGATTTCAAAGGGACTTTTAATGATGCTCTCACCATCCTTATATCCATATCTGCGGTTTTGAGTTTCAAAGAGATTTTTTAACAATACTCCCACCATCCTTACATCCATATCTGGGATTTTGGGTTTCAAAGAGATTTTTTAACAGTGCTCCCACCATCCTTACATCCATATCTGGGATTTGGGGTTTCAAAGAGATTTTTTAACAATGCTCCCACCATCCTTACATCCATATCTGGGGTTTTGAGTTTCAAAGAGATTCTTAACGATTCTTCCACCATCCTTACATCCATTTCAGGGATTTATGGTTTCTAAACAAAGTAGTAATACTATTACTAGTTGTGGTAGTAGTAGCTGAAGGAGGAGAAAGACAAAGATAAGGATGGATCACAATCAGAATAATTAAGACAGGTGTACAATTTTTGCTAATAATTTGTTCTGGAATTTCAGTGCATGGTTATACTATTTGATAAGTAGGCTTTAATTTGGTATATGTAACATTTTGAGCTGGAAATTAAAAAGTTTTGCAGATTTTAACCATTTTCAAGACAGTTTTAGCTATTATTAACAAACAATACATTGCAAAATTGAAAACAAGTGCTTGATACGTCATCTATTAATCAGAATAGATGTTCCTTTAATGATGTCGTACATTCTCCTCCTTCATATTTCTGTTGTTTACATTAACAGAACCGACCGACTGACCAAAATGCATCTTATAGAGATCTGTGGACCCATCTAAAAATATTTTTTTGTTTGCTACCATTACTTGACACTGCTGGAAAAAAATCCCTTTCTCGACAGGGCAGATAGTACACCTAAGAAAAGCTCTAGAATGGATTGACTGAAAGGTGTGAATCACAAAAATATCAAGAAGGAGTTTTCTTATCTGAAAAACTCTTTGAATATTAACAACTCTTAATTTGATAAATTATTGATAGTACACGTACTTGGCATGAATGAATCACCATAGCCAGCGTGTGTACCATAACTGGATATCTAAAAGAATTATCTGAAATTATCTAAAAAAAAAGAATCTTCTATGTAAAATTATCTAAAAGATACCAGCATAAGATCTGGACATTGTTGGTCCCAAAACGTATCTAGAGACCAAGAAAGCTCTTTTTTTGAAAAAAAAACCCTTTTCAAATGATAGCAGTCCTAAAGATTTGATCAGGGGAGCCTAGAGATACACACATAGACACAGACAAGCAAAGAGGGAAGAATGTGTTGCTCACTTGGCGTTATTTTATCACCTTAGTTGGAGAGCATGTCCTTTCATATTGTAAAATGCCTATTAACAAATCCTTGCGTTTACTGTTGAGTTAGTTTTAGATCATGGCCTGAACCACGTTGAGCCAAGAACTTTTCAGCAGCCCCTTTATATTATACGCCACATGTATGTCTATATTTATTGTCTGTAACATTTATGGAGTGAGATAACTATTAAATGCTTATTATAGAGTAGTCTCCCTGCAAAGTAATATGATGATTTTAATGTTTTTCAGGTTGAATCCAATCTCCATATTATTAAGATATTGCTATCATTTTTTGACGGAATCGGTAATTTAGTAATGAAGTTGTTAGTAAGTAGCTGTCGAAAGTTAATACGAGTTTATTAACTTGTTTCTTTTCTTCATTGGCCGATTTGTTTGATAGCATCTGGCAGGCAAGGGATACAGTCAGCGCCAACCAAACTCTGGCAGAATTCCAAGAATTCACCAATTATGAATCTGCTTCCAAAACTTCGCATCTGACTTCTACCGTTTTAATAACACGTTTTGAAAGAGCTAAAAAAGAAGAAATTCTTTTGGCAGAAAAACAATTCATTGATATCAGGGAATCAGAGAGAGTTGGATATTCATCAAGGTCAGTTTAGTCCTGCACAAGGCTAGGTTTTGTAGAGTGCTCAGTGTAGATCACAATCACTAAAAAGGAGTTGAGAGTTAGATTTCACAACATCGGAGCCCAGGTATGGTTTGTGGCTCAACAGGAACCATCACATGACAAACATCTTTAAGTGGCATACCATATTAGGGTTATCAGTTGAAAAATTGGAATAAGGTGTGCTCAATGAATAAGATACTTCTCTCGCCTTTTGTTGTGCAGTGATCAGTAGAGATGATTGAAAAACAAGCATGAATGCTGCCAGACATAAACATAAATTACAGTTCGTCAGTCAGCCAGAATGACTTGAAAACTGAATAAACCTATGTTAACTTTTTTGGTGAAAGTTTTGGCTGACTTTTTTTTAGTTTTAGTTTAGTTAGAAATGTTTTAAATCATGTGTGGTTTTGAAGCCTCAAGTGGTCTTGATTACAGCTAAATCACCAGTTTTTGTATAATCACCGAAGTCAAGTTGAGCCTGGTCAGTACCTAAATAGGCGACTGTTATATGATTTCCAAACATATCGAACACCTCGTTCCTTTGGAAACTTTCTGTATGGTCGAGGCACAGAAGTTCCTTCATTCTTAGTGCCCAGGCATAGCAGCTGAAAAAGATGTTCACCTATGGTCAACCTTGGTTAATAGGTTCCTCAGAATCAGTTCTTTGCTGAATGTAGGTACAATCGCCCAAGAAGAGGTCATGAACTTTACTGTTGAAGTAAACAGATGTAGATTAAATGTCAGTAGATTCTTTCTTCGCAATAGAGATGTAGGTCTTTGGAATGGCTTACCAAACTATTGGGTTCTCTCACCAATTGTGGAAACTTTCTAAAAGAATTATGATAGTTGATATAATAACACCAAGAATGATTAATAGTTTCAAAATTTTCTATACTAGATTTGTATATCATGTGTGACTTTGAATACATTCTGTACACTTTTCTTGTATCAATAAGTATTTATGCATTGTATTACTTGTAACCATCAACCAAAACTATCAACATAGGTTTCTTCAGTTTTCAAGTTGGTCTGGCTGGCCGGATGGCTATGTATGTATCATTTGCATATGGTACTTTGTATCATTTTAGAGTCATGGACAGTGAAAGTCTTTTTGGTACACTGTAGGGAAGATGGTCCCGATTGTACATCGTAAAGTTCCACACCCTCGCTCACTCGATGTTACAAATGGAGAACGAATAAACTGAATTAGGAGAATTAATGAAAGAAAAACAAAATTTGGTGTGGACGCTATTATCCACTGTCGGATCCTAATTCTGTTTTCCATTAATTCTTTAATTTCTGCCGTCAGGATGATGTTCCCTATGGCCATAGCACATCGCACACATGAATAAAATTAGCCAGACACTCAATGATGACTTCTTATGGACTTCTACTTATTCCCTTTTGGAGCCTTGCATCTGGCGCTAACTTTGTTTTCTATAGAAACCAAACCTTTAAACATTAAAATGTATAATTGTACCGCTGAGGATAGAAATTCTTCCTGAAACATGTACTGCCTTTCAATTAATTAACTAAGTAGTAAAGTTTCCATATATTTTTACTCCTGAGTTGGTTTCATTCTAAATAATACATTTATATATATATATATATATATATATATATATATATATATATATATGCAATACTCCTCCAACCCTGGAATGGAGCACTTTGGTAGATGGGCAATTATGCAGATGTAAATATATCGCTTAATTCGGTCCTACTGACTATCCTGTTCTGTGTAGAGCAGGGGTATTATGTCTGCCTCTTGGTCTGAAGCAAAGGTTTCAATCGTACCTCGCGGTACTGGAAGGGATATTGGATTCTCTACAGTCACACTGAAGAATTGTAATACAACAAAACAGCTGTGTTGATGACACAATTATTTATTATATATATATGTATGGAGATATTCTTTGGTACTTTGAGACTTGAAGCCAATAATAATCAATTAAAGCCTGTTCCCTGGGCACCTGTCTTTTAGGCTATACCTAACCAATTGAACTTATTGGGATAGGTGCAGAGGAACGCATTGACAGCTTTTGCAATTAATAGCTAAGTATGCAAAGATAATTCTGGATGACTCACCTTTAGAAAGACGCTGTGTCACATTTGTCTCCATGACAAACGAGCGTTGGAACTTTGTGTGTTAAAAATGTTTTGTATCTGTGTGTGTAACTGTATAAATATGTATATATATATGTATATATATATGTATATATATATATATATATATATATATATATATATATATATATATGTATGCATGTATGTGTATGTGTATATATATATATATATATATGTGTGTATATATATATATATATATATATATATATATATATATATATATGCTTTTATAATAAGAATTACAAGAATACATACCTGGTGAATGTTAGCATTTTGTGCTTAATGCACTCATCAGCAACCGGCAATATGTTTTATTTTTGTAATTATGAAAACGAAGATATAAATATTGAAGATCCTTTACACACAAACAAGATAGGTTCCTGGGGTATGATCAAATATATTTTGTAAAACTTGGATGTGAAGTCATAGTGCAGTAAATAATTCAGGATACAATCCTCATCTTGGTGTGTGTGTGTGTGTGTGTGTGTGTGTGTGTGCATACCTGCATGTATGTGTATGCATATGTATGTGTGAGCATGTATATGTATGAGAGTATGTGTGTACTTGCATGCATGTGTATGCATATGTATGTGAGTATGTGCATTTGTGCACTGGAACTGGAAAATGGCACCCACACATACTCTCATTCCCGGGAATGAAATAGACGTATTAGAATTTTCCTAAATTGTTACTAAAAAGTGAAAAAGAAAAGACACATTACGTGTAACTGATGGACCAAGTTATCACCGACATAACACTCGTCACCAACCATTTTTTTATTATCTGCTCGGACTCCATACCATTGCCACCATTCATGTATTGAAGGAAAAGAAATATATGAGAAAAGATAGAATGTGCGGAGACGTTTTTTTGGGGTTTTTTTATCATTCTGTCGAGAAATATTTCTAAAATGTTTATTACGTTTGCATATTTGTCTTTTTTCATGACAGCTGCAGTTTTATGCGAGAGAAAATTGGCACCAAATGACTGCTTGAAATATGCGAACGTACACTATTACTCATAAGTATTTGAACAAACGCTAATTCTTGCTTCTTGCTTACGCTTACCTCCTTTCCATGTATTGATCAGTAACAGAGCGTGATAAAATGATTTTGTGCCTCACAGAATTCAAACCAAATGTGCCTCCCAAATTTGGTTCTCTTTGTATGAAGTTCGTGTTTATAACTCTAAGAAGCAAGCTGTGCAGGCGAAAATTCTGTTTGTTCAAATACTCAAGATTGGGACTGTCATCGTGAATAGTTTTAACAATCTGTTTATAACTATAAGAAGCAAGCTGTGCAGGCGAAAATTCTGTTTGTTGAAATACTCAGGATTGGGACTGTCATCGTGAATAGTTTTAACGATCTGTTGGGCTAATTGAGACTAGATATCTACCTGTGTAATATTCGTGTACTTAATTAATATCTATATCCATCTGTGCAGCTTGCAAACCACTTATCATGATTGAACTGTTGAAGTTTTTCCCTCGGAACAATTCAGAATCAATTTTCTCTCTAATTTTTTGTAGTCAGTGTGTGAAAAAAATCTTGAAATTCATCGAGTACTTGTGTGAACAGACAGATGTTTCATCAGAAAAACAAGCCTAGCTGCTACAGGGTCAAACAGTACTATCACTTCTATACTGACTGAATATGTATCAAGTGAAAAAATTTTTTAAAAATATCTTTTTAGATTAAAAGTATTTGTTTATTTGAACGAAATGAATCTTTATGTATCTGTCAGATAAATTTAGTAGATTTGTAAGACTTATTCGTTTCGCTAAGTCGGTAAGAGACATCAGCTTACAAATCAGTCGGTTGTGATTTCAATTCGCTCTCCCAACTTCTTCAAAAAATACATGACGAGGATCCATTGTTGCCAAGTTAGCCATATTCATGTTAAATTTAGCGTGTTTTTTTTCTCCAAAATCCAAAGAGCAGTCCCCTTTTTTAAGGTATGTTAGCACCAATTCTCTGGCAATTTTTGCTATTTCTAAAGCTATTTTCAAACATTTTGAATTCTGAGTAAGCCATTTTTTGCCACTCAAGTGGTCTTAAAGTTTCTAACATTGTTTGTAGTGCATTTAAGTGTTTTTGTCTCTTTTTTTAAGGTTGATATTGTGTAAAAAATTATTGAGTTGGCAACACTGCCTTGACCCCCCTCCAAAATTTTGACCTGGCCCTGCTGCTGCCTTCACCCTCCCCCCCTCTTGGTCTGGCACTGATCAAAACTGATTCAACTTTTTCATTACTGCGTTATCTTTATGTATCTAACCTAGTGAAGTAGAGAGTGATAGAATGAAAGAAGTGAAAGAGTAGGAGAGAGAGAGAGAATTGAAGTGGGTAGAGATTCAAGAGAAATACAATAGAGAGTGATAGAAAGAAGGAAGTGAGAGATGTTAGGGAGAGAAAGTGGTAGAATAAAGAGAGAAAGGGTGAGAGAGAGAGAGAAAGAGAGAAGAATTAGAGATGGATATTGAAAAGGGGAGGAGAAGGAGTAAGAAAATGAGAGAATAAAGAGAGAAAGGCTGGGAGGGAGATTGAGAGAGAGTAAATAGAGATTGATATTGAAAATGGGAGAAGAGAGAGTGAGACAGTGGTGGAATGAAGAGAGAGAGAGAGAGAGAGATGGATATTGAAAAAGGGAGGAGAGGGAGTGAGAAAGTGAGAGAATAAAGAGAGAAAGGGTGGGAGAGAGAGAGAGATGGATATTGAAAAGGGGAGGAGAGGGAGTGAGAAAGTGAGAGAATAGGATAACCAGTGTTGAGAATAGAATACCTCCCCTTTATTGTTCTCCTATTTTCCTTGCTCTTGGCCCAGCCATACTTGTTTTCCTGATGCGACAGATCCTCCCCCTTGATTCAAATTGGAATAATCCTCTTGATCCCTTATGGATTACAATCTCTGATCTCCAATTAATTTGACCAACGCGAATCTGTCATTCTAAAAATCCTGCACGACTTGTGCAGTCGGTTTCCGGGAATAACTTCTCTGTGTTCGACTGATTAGCAATATAATTGCGTGGGTTCCGATTTTCCAACCTTCCCGTCCTCCACCTTGGCTGTTTCTCAGACTCCAAAATCAAGTTTCAATTCAGTTCATTAATGACATGGTGTTCGAGGGTACATCATGTAAACCTTTATTTTTTCACCATCACTTACAGCGGTGGTTCTCAAACTGTTAGCTACTGCACAATAGTGTGTCATGTAAATGTTTCCATAAAAGCAAACATGTATTTCAAGCCTCGTGAAGTGTTTTGTCTTTCTCACTTTAGCCACAAAGTTGCCAATGTAGGGGTTTTATGGCTAGATTTTGTAAGATATCAATCTTTTTGGCTATAGTTCTGAGAAGGGTCATTCACATTGAGAGTTCCTTGGGTGATTAAACTGCTTCTTTGTTATTGTTTGTTTGTGTAGTTGATACAATATTTCAGCCGATTCATTCTATGGCCTTTTTCAAGCCTACTACTTGAATGTGATGGTGGTAGATATGTTGATTGCATATAAGTCAGACAAGTACAGAGTTCAACCTGATGTGGCTTTAGAGATTCAACGAGGATAAGATATGGAAATCCAGTCCTAACTTGGAGAGGAAAAGGAAAATTCTGTTCACCACCATCATATTTGGATAGTACACTTGATGAAGGCCATAGAATAGATCAGCCAAGACGTGCTACGAATACAAATGACAAGAAGGAGTTTCATCATCATCAGTCTTTTCTAATGTCCATTGTTGGACACAGACCTTCCCCAGGATCCACCACATTTCTCTATCATGGGTGTTGCGTTGCCAGTATTTTCTGAATTTGTCTAGTTCATATCTCCATCTTGTATTTTGTCGGCCTCGATTTCACATGTAGTCTCTGGGGATCCATATTGTGAAGCGTGATGTCAATCAGTTGTCTTTCGTTCTCGCAACATGACTAGCCCACTGCCGCTTGAGCCTTCTAATAGATTCTATGATGTCTCGGACCCCTGTTTTCTTCCTAATATATTGTACTGTCTGGGGATCTCTCCATGTGTGGTTGAGCATAATTCTCTCATGCGCACGTTGCATACTTCTCAGTTTGCGGGTTTGTCTCTTGGTTAGTTTCCATGTTTCAGCTCCATAAGTGACTATCGGGAGGATGCATTGGTTGTATACTTTTCTTTTTAGGATTATTGGGATCATCTTGTTTTTGAAGGTCGAGCTTGCTCTGCCCAAGGCTTGCCATGATCGTCCCCAAATCTCTTTGAATTCCAATCTTAGCCTGTGATTCCCAAAAGAGTGAGTCCATGTTTATTATCTTGAAAGTTACTCCACTGTCTAATATACTCAGATATTTTTATCATAAAAGTTGATCAGAAAAAAAAAAAAAACACTAAAAAGATATAGGACACCCAGTGAGGACTTGGATCACTGTTCAGTAGTTATGATCTGTAAGATCATCTTGTTAAACCATTAATCCACTGTGTGGCATGTGTAGAAATAGGTCATAAAGGTATCAAAACGGAATCTGATTCATGACCATCTTATCATTCATTGTCTATGAAAAACATCTGCTCAAATTATTTAAAAAAAAAAATGTTCTTGTTACAAGATCCGTGTTTCACTTTCCTGGTGATGTTCTGCTGTAGAAACAAGTCACTTATTGTATTATGTGGACTCCTCCTCACCTTTCAGAGTTGTTTTATATGAGATTCTATCTGTATACAGAAAAAAACGATGGAGGGAACTTTAAATCTACATCTTGAAAAAGACTCCACGGATCCACCCTAAAATTGAACCAACTCTTCTCTTGCCTATTGTAAACCCTTTCATAATATTTCTTTCATATTCATTGAGAACTTTTGGAGATATCGTGTTGGAAAACAGATGGGCAAACAGACAGTGTGATAGACTGTCGGACAGACTGAGACAAGAGAGAATGCATACACATCTTTTAACTTTGTAAGCTGAGGTGAAAGATAATTTTTCGAAAATTTTCTCAGTATAAGATCCATGCTTTACTTCTTGTAGATGTTCTGCTTTAATACAAGTCACTTATAGCATGATATCAACCAGGACATCTGGGAGGAATTTTGTCAGGGGGTATAAGTTTTTTTGTTGTGTGTGTATGTGGGGGGGGGATTCTCTTCTCACTAGTTGTCCTGCTTTCATCTACTATAGTTCTATGCCATGAGCTATAAGGCCAAAAAGGGTCTTTGAGATGACATACATGTGATATCATATTATAAGTTTATGCTAAATCAGTGCCTTAGTTTGTGTCCATCTGTATTCGTGCTTGTTTTTTTTAAAATTCAGACTCTTTTAGTGATCACTGTCCAACAAAAGGTGAGAGAAATAACTTATTTTCATTGATCACCCAATTTTTTGATTGATCATTCCCAACATGTTGCCACAAGACAGTGATTGTTTGACAGTTTTTATTGAGGGACTAACCAGACCCGTTGTTTTGTTTCCCAAATCTAATCTGTCTGCCATCAAGAAAACTAAAGAGTACTCAGGACACTCCAATGAAAAGTTGAATGAAAATCTGTTTGAATATTTCAGACTGTTGCTTACCTTTTCGTAATGTATGAAAAATTTTCTCACTATCGAAAAAAAATTCCTCCATCTACCCCCAAATGTAATCACTTCTTCTTCAGCCCCTGGCCCACCTTTCTATAAAATTTCATTTGAATATGTTGAGAGATTTTGGAAATATTGTGTAGACAAACACAAGTGAATTGATAGATTAATGTATGGAGGAGAATGAAAAAATATCTCTCTATTTGAAAATTTCCACATCAAAAATTAATCAGTTCTTCCTTAACTCTTCTTTCCGGAAAATTCTCATTGAAATTCATTGAAAATCTTTTGAGATATTGTGTGGACAAACAGATGGACAAACATGGGTAGATACATATGGGTGGCCACAAGCGCCCGACAAGCTATGTTTTGAAAAGTTGAGAAAATTGGATTTAAAGTTTGATGAGCTTCTGCTTGCAATACTTTATGTTATTTTTAGAGCCACAATGCTCTGTTATTTTTAATTTGAAGCCTGCCAAAATCATAATGCAGTGTGTTCAAGCTTCGAAATAGAAAAAAAACAAAAAAAACTTGAGCATCGTAGCTTTAAAAATAATGAAAATATCGCGAGTGAAAGTTTGGCAAGTCCAATTTTCTCGACTTTTAGAAAAAATGGCTTGTTGGGCACTGATCATGTGCAGCCACCCATTCATCTCTTCTGACTTTGTTGGCTGAGATAAAAAGAAAAAGATGCTGCTGCCTTATCTTCAGGCAGATCTTACAGAAGACAGCTATGTTAGCTGTAGAGAAAGTAGATCTTAGGACATGTCAGACAATCAAGGAAGACTTGGAGGAATCAGAAAAAAGATACGCCAAGATATGAACGCTTGATAAGTGGCAACCATTTTGTTGGTTGCAAATGTCAGAGACACTCGAGGCAGATTCAAGATAAAAATGGCATCAGATACATTGATGAGCCAAAACATTAAGACCACCTGTTGAAAAAGGTGTTGGTCCTTTGTGTCGGTTGTTTGTCTGGATAGTGTAATGTCTGCCTCGCACACGGAAGGTTCTAGTTTTGATTCCCAGTATGAGCATGGAATGTGGAAAACTCTTCATCAGGATGAATCTCCCTGTGCACTCAGAAGCTAATTGAGTACATTCTAAGTTGGTGTGATTAGGGTGGAGGTATCCCTTCAGTGGAGCCAACCAAAGAGGTGGTCAGAAAACCTTAAAAGAATAGATCTCTGGTCTTGACCAGACTTGAGACTTCCAAAGATCAGTAAGCTGACACGTGCAACAGAAACTGGGAGTCCTTCACTGGCCTCTATACTCCATTGGTAGTTGTCCATTATGAGACAGGCATTTTATCTTTACCTCCCTCTGTGTGCCTGCAAAATAGGTCTTACCCAATCAGGTATGAACTCTAAAAGATCTTTAAAGGTTTCCTCTTGGATCTGGTTCCAAAATACTGATAACAGGTCCTTTAGAATAATTAATCTATCATAAGAAAAAAAAGAAATCCTATTCTTTACAGTTTTAATTAGTGGTCTATCTGTGTGGCATAAATTTACCTAAATTTTGTTTGAGTAAATTACAGCATGCAAGATAATGCATTGAAAATCAGTAAGAAAGGGATTGTCTGTGGTCAGGAATTAATACAAGCATTACTGATAGAAAAGAGCTATTATATCAGTATAATTCACCTAATGCCTATCTATCTATCATCTCATAACTCAAAGGAAGGCTAGAGATGTGACCACCAAATTTTCTATTGTTACTAATGGGACCTGAGAGCATGTTTTTAGCTTATTATTTTTAGGAAATCCCAAAATTTATGAGGTTTTTTGCAAGGGGTCCAATTTACAGTATAAGTATGATGCTAAACTGAACCCTTACTTAGTATCAGTCAGGTTTGCTAAACTAAATCTTAATATTTTTGTTAAACCGTATAAGGTACACATGTAGCTAAAATGAAATTAAAAAAACCCGCCCATAGGCTGGGTTCTCAGCTAGTATGTATGAATTGTGTGGCTCATGCTGAAATAAACTAAACTGTGTCTTGAAATTTTCTTTTATCTCTGAAGAACGTTGATAAGGACAAACGAATCGTGACGTCAAAGTGAATGTTGGCTTTTGGTTTCTATGGCAACAGAAAATTCTATTCCTATTTTTCCTGTTCAATTATAAATTGGTAAGATTATTCTTTGAGGCTCGTGTTGCTACGGTAACCACACTAATGTACTGCTCTGAATCCTGACCATCTCTCGGTATGAGAAAGCTCTTCTGATGGGAGAAAGTTTTGAATGAGCAGAGAAAAGATTTATGACTACCCTAGGAAGATGAAGAGATCAACTGACATCTGATTTATCTGCGGTCGTAAACTATTTTAGTTTCTGACCCTGTTGGAGGAAGTGAAAAATGAATGAAAAGTACTGAGCTGGTGGTTCTCAACCTTTTCATTACCAAGGCACCCTTTTCTTTCAATAAGTTCTCAAGACATTATACACTGATTCACTCTGACAAATGTACTCATCTTCAACGTTTCAGCCGTTATATTGTACAGCCTACTTCAGGTGTTGTGCTGCATGGGACAATTGCCCAGTGGTCAAAATCGTTGATTAACCATATCTAGTGACCTGGTCATTGTGAGTTCAGTCCTTCGGTTAGGTATTACGAAAAAATCACAGATATCTGATGCCCAAGGATGACAGCAGCAGTAGGCAATAATGGAAGTACCTCATTTCATATACTCACACAACATGCTGTGTTAGGGTGATCAATTAAAAAAAAATTAATGATCAATTTTGGCAGGAGGGGGGGGGGGTTCAAAAATTGAAAAATTCTTTTTTTTTTTTGTCTAGACATAATAAGGAGTAACTGTTCATTGGTGTATCCTGTACACATACATACATACATACATACATACATGAGCCAGAATGACTTAAAAACTGAAGAAACCTGTATGTTGACAGTTTAGTGATTGTTTTGGTTAATGGTTTCTAACTAGTGAATGTATTGTCTGAAGCTTTGTATCTATAAAAACAAAGATGCCTCACCATCACAGTAAATAACTGAACAACCGTAGCGACAAAATTCTAAGTCATATGAAAAAAATTCCAGAAAAGAATAAATATGGTCAGAATAAACTCTTTTTATGACATCACTGGTGTTTTCTACTGGAAAACATCTAAAATAGGAGAAAAAAAAACCCATCTAGAAAATACAGAACTTTTTTTTCTAAACATGATAAGGATTAAATGTTCATATTTTCAGCTCAGCTGTGTGACATGTATGCACGATATATACATAGATAGCCAACCAACCAGCCAGACTCACTCAAAAACTGAAGAAACCTATGTTGACAGTATTGGTGACAGGTTTCTAATATCAATTTGAGAAACAGAAGGCAAAACCAGTACAAAATTTCATTATTATTGCGATATCAATTTCATAGAAGAAAAATAAAGAGCAACAACTCTGCTTAATCAGTGAATAGAAACTGCCATGTGACAAATGTTTTTTGGCTGCATGCCATGTTGGGGGTGATCAACTGAAAAATTGTAAAAAGGGGTGATCAATAGATAAGTTACGTCTCTTGCTTTTTGTTGGGCAGCGATCACTATAAAGTCTGAATTTTCTAAAAACGATTGTGAACTCTGCTGGACATAAATTAAGGGATCAATTCAACTTGGGTTCATATTGCAAACTGAACCCCCCTCTTAAAATCAAAATGTTTTATTCTTGACATAATAAGGAGTTCGTAGCTCAATTGATTTGGCCTGTACGTGTGATGTATGTTCGTGGCCAGCCAGTCAGCCAGATCAACTTGAAAACTGAAGAAACCTATTTAGTGACAGCTTCGGTTGATGGTTTCAAATAACATTTTTTTGTATGTTTATTGAATGAGACCAGTCAAGAAAATGAAGTCTTTACTGCCAGGTTGGACTTTTCTTATGTCAATTTAATACCCCATTCATCAAATGCAAAAGAATGTTATTGCATATAATTTTCATTTTTCAATTAATTCAATGCCTGAATAATATTATTAAAAAATAATTAGCTGAAAAAATCCTCATTGAGATGGTAACAGATTTTGAACCTTGAAGCGATGGCTGCTTGAGCAACATTATGTCCTAATTTGGAATCATATACTTGAAAATTAGTCTAGCTTCTTGGATACACACCATTGCTGTTAACGGGTCAAAACCCTCCAATAATAATGAATTATATCTCTATTCACATGGAATCTGCAAAAAAATGCAATTAAATAAGTAAATTTTTCAGTTTTAGCATTACTCTTTCTGATGTAAGAAAAACGTTTCATGTGTAACGTCTTGATATTAATCACTGCTACCCACAACAGACAGGTTTAAATACGATTGCTGGGTTTAAGTTGTTTATGTGTTCTGACACCTATGAGTATTTCTGTATCTCACCCAACCCTAAATGCACATGGTAGAAACTTGATATTTTACATTTACCTTCCTCTCAATGAGTAGGGAAAATATTTTTTTTGTTTTTGGGGAATTCACCTCCGAAATGGGTTTTTAATAGGGGTTCAATATGAAATGAAAGTTTATGAAGGAATAGTCACAAGTTTGTGCCCACTCATTCTTTGAAAATTAAGATCTTTTTTCAGTGATCACTGCCCAGCAAAAAATGACAGAAGTAACTTATTCATCGATCCGTCTTTTTTCTGACTTTTAATTGATCGCTCCCAACGCTGTATATAGGGGCGGTGATGATTCATAATTTCCCTCGGAATGGTAGTTTACACTCTTGTTTATGATCCAGAAAAAATTATACAATGTTCAGCTCTTGCTACGAATCATCAATCACAAGTGCAGATGTGTCTTGGGTAAGATAGCCTGACGGAGCCCATCACTCTCCAGGTTTCCTCAATCCTACTCTTTATGCTAAGTGCTTAGGAGAGAGGCATTGAATACAATTTTCAAAGTCTTTTTGTATGACTTGGCCATGGATTGCCCTACTGAACCACAAAAGAGCCCTTCACCATTGGGCTAATCGGTGATTGTGTCACAAAAAGTTCAACAGATTCTGTTTTTGTTGGTACCATCGAAAAAAAAACCCTGGTCTGGTTAATCACTCAATAGAAACCATCATTTGACCAATATCTCTTGACAGCATTCCATGTTGGGGTGATTGGAAGAAGGGGTGATCAATGAATAAATTACTTTGTTCACCTTTTGTAGAGCAGTGATCACTAAAAGAGGCAGAATTCTCAGAGAAACGATTTCTGAAAACAATACATATGTAGCCAGCCAGACAAGCTTGAAAACTGGAGAAACCCACGTTGACAGTTTCGGTTGACACTTTCTCATAGGGATTCATGAATTTCAAATCCTATGATTTTTTTTTTTCCTTTTGATTTCCATTCTGTTGCTATCCATGCGTAGGAGAATGCTCCGAGGAAACATGTCCATTGTAATCCTTTCTGGAGGACATAAAAATTGAATTCCATTCCAGTCTGTATAAACGGCAATTCCTTCTGGAATCGTTTGAATAATTAAGCATCCCCCAAATTCACGAGAATTATAAATGGAGTTTTCTTTTCTGTTTGGAAGATAAAATGGAGTTTTTTTTCTCCCCAACACTTTTTAAAGGACATCTTAGTCAATCCTTATTATTATTATTATTTGAAATCAACATCTAAAACTGTCACAAAAGCTGTGAAAGGTTTCTTCAGTTTTTAAGTTGGTCCGGCTGGTTGCCTATCTATGTATGTATCACGCACACAGGCTGCTCTAATGTGGCTAGAGGGCTGAAAATTTAAGCATTTACACTCTATTATGTCTAAAGGGATGTTTTTTTTTGTTTTTTTGTTTCCCAAATCCCCTCCCTTAATATATTTTTAGTGTGGAGTTCAATTTGCAATCTAGGCTCATCTAAATTGATCACTTTGTTTGTGTCCGACAGCATACATACCTGTTTTTAGAAAATTTGGCTTTATTTAGCCAACAAAAGCTAAGAGAATTGAATTTATTGATCAGCTTATTTTTCAATTTTCTAATTAATGACCCCTGATGCTGCCAACAGATGTTGGTCATATGATAGTTTCCATTGAGTGACTAACCAGACCTATACATATATGTATATATATATATATATATATATATATGTATATATTGGGAAAAAGAAAAAAAAATTGTAACTGTAAGAAACCTGAGGGATGTGTCCTACAAAATGAATGTCTAATCAAAGAAATAGTGTACATTGCAAAGATTTCGAAATTAGAAAACCCCGAAGAAGAGAAAATATATTATGGAATCACTAAACCAGACTGTAAGGCTAGACTTCCCAACCAGAAAACCACTTTTACTAAAGAATATAGACACAAGGAGACAGCACTCTCAATCCATTATTGGAAGTTGAAAGAAGTGAAAAAAATGCCAGTAATCAACTGGGGGTTCGTAAAAGAGGCTAAAATATGTGAAAGTCTAAACTCGAGATGTGACCTGTGTCTAGAAGAAAAATTGAGAATAGTGAAATATAAGAATAGAAATAAGCTATTAAACTCCTAATCAGAGGTAGGTGTGAAGTGTAGACACAAAAAAGAGTTTTTACTAAAATACCCAAAGTTAGAAGTAGGGTGATTGAATACATTTTGGTCAAAGGGAGCCATAGGACTGAAATTTCTCTTCATTAACTTACAATTATGGCTTGAAGGTAGGTAAGGTGAGGTAATACATCTTACATGTTTTTGATGTTAGACATACCCTTTGTTAGAACCGAATCTTCATTCATAACTGCTCTACTAATGGTATTATTTTTCAACTAAGATCTTCTTAATATATTAATACATATACACACATTTGTTGTATATTCTTTTTATTGTTCTCTTATATATATATATATATATATATATATCTATACATATATATATATATATATGTATATATATATAAGAAAAATGGATATAGATCTGACAAGATGATGTGAATAACATAGACGATTTAGAAAAAAAAAGACCTGAGGCCAATTAGTACGTCTCAAATTCCTAATTGGTCATGACAGCTAACGTTCTAGGTGAAATTTGGACTTCTCTGGTGCTTCTGGGGAAGAGCGATGTGAGATAACAATGGTAAGTTTATATCAAGCAAAGCTCAGTTACAATGTGGTAGTATAGGATTTTATATATATATATATATATATATGAATTGCGTTATATTATATAGAAACTCTTATGCAAAATGATCTCAAGTCATTACATGGTTAATGTATCACTTGGCATAGACAATGTAAATAGAATAAACAATTGGAATAAATTTGATAGGAGGTCATTTCAGATAAGAGTGTGCGTATGATATAACGCAATTTATGATCTATCTGTCAGATCATATGTATCCCTTTCCCAATATATATATATATATATACTTCTTGTTAACAAATGTGGCATGATCATATGCACATCAACTGAGCTGATTTTCCACGTAACCAACCAATGAACATTCATATTTGGGCCAAGTGAAAGAAAAGCCTGTTTAAGACTGTATCGAATTCAGATAAAAGTTGTTATCAATGTTTTTTCCATCGACAAGCCATTAATCAGTTAAAGTACCTCTGGTGACTTTTCTAAAAGTCATTATCATTCCGAGGGTTGTTGAAATTATTGATCCCTTAAATGAGATCAGTTGTCCTAAACAATTCTTGTATTGAGTGTTTAATTGTGAAAATCTTCTATTATATAGATCATTTGATTCACATTCACTGCCAAGCGGTGCTGCTGTGTTATTTAAATCTCTGCAGTAATCGATAAGTATATCTATCTGAAACCACAAAGAGAACACTCTGATCAAAGTGTCTATTAAAAGAGGGACTATAAAAATAGAGCACGATCACGGTGCCTATACAGGGGTGCACTCAGGTGGCACTCACAACGAAAGAGCTAGGACAAAAGAGCTAGATGACAATGGATAGTACTTTATTCAAGCTAAGCATAGAAAAAGCTAGGAGACGATTGATAATACTCTTTTTTTTTTCAGCTAAGCGGAGGAGAGAAAGGAAGAGCTACAGCTCCAAACGGCTACCCATTCAAATTGATGATAGGGTTAGATTTATCATTATTCCATATAGAATGGATCAGCCCGATAAGTCAGGTTATAAATAACCTGCATGAAGACGAAGGGAGGAGATTTTATTCCAATCATGGTGAGCGGACAATATCCCCTTTGAGGTGTGAAACTGAAAACCCAATCAACTGTGTGTCAACGATTGAAACTAAATTTATGTCGTATTCTTTATGTAACCAACTGTGTTGATCTAGTGAAAACATGGGTTTCTGTCAACTATTAACATTTAATGATACTTCAGACTAATACCCGACCAATATTAAACCCAATATACTGCAACAGGCAGTATGCAACAGTGAAATATAGTATTCAGATGGAATAAAACACTGACACAAACTAAGGGACCAATTTAGGATAGACTTACTTTGCAAATTGAACCCCCTTTGTTATAAGCTTTTTCAAAGTCCTAGCTCTTTTGCAATCAGCTCCTTTATGGCTAGCTCTTTCAAGGTCTTGGCTTTTTTGTATTCAGCGCTTTTATAACAAAATCTTTCAAGATCTTGGCTCTTTTGTATACATCTCTTTCAAGGTCTATGCTCTTTTGGCATCAGCCCTTTTATGGCTAACTCTTTCAAGGTCTTGGCTCTTTTGCAATCAGCTCTTTTATGGTTAACTCTTTCAAGGTCTATGCTCTTTTGTAACCAGCACTTTTATGGCTAGCTCTTTCAAGCTCTAGGCTCTTTTGAAATCGTTTTTTTATGGTTAGCTCTTTTAAGGTCTTGGCTCTTTTGTAACCAGCTCTGTCTTGCTAGCTCTTTCGGGGTCTCAGCTCTTTTGTAACCAGCTCCTTTGTGGCTAGCTCTTTCAGAATGTAACTATCCTCCAAGTTGTATTATTCAATTCTCTGCAATAACCGATAATATTATCTCTCTAGATCCTCAAACTACATAGAGAACATTCAGATCAAAGTGTCTAATAAAATGGAAACAAAGCACTTTCATGGTACTAATGCCTACTCTGGTCAGCGGGCACAAGTTTATAGTAGAATAATCAGTGAGTGTGTGTGTGGGGGGGGTCGCTCCTCCCTGAGCACATTATTTTATTATCATTATGGTGCCTTTTCAACACTCTTTGATTCTTTATTTCTCTTCAGCGATAAAAGACGAACCTCATTAGTTTTATTGGTTTTTTTTTTTTATTTTATGACCTTGGGAAAACTTTCTGGACTCATTACTTTATTCGACCAATCTGCCTGTGTTATGAATTGTCTGTTTTTAGAAATTTTTATTTACATTGCTTCATTTTATGTTCAATGTGTATAATGATAAAATGACATACGTTTTTATTATGTTTTGATTTTAAATACAATAGATTTATGACAATACTGTGATTTTAAATACAATATAGATTTATGACAATACTGTGATTTTAAATACAGTATAGATTTATGACAATACTGTGATTTCAAATACAATATAGATTTATGACTATACTGTGATTTTAAATACAGTATAGATTTATGACAATACTGTGATTTTGAATACAGTATAGATTTATGACAATACTGTGATTTTAAATACAGTATAGATTTATGACAATATTGTGATTTTAAATACAATATAGATTTATGACAATACTGTGATTTTAAATACAGTATAGATTTATGACAATACTGTGATTTTAAATACAGTATAGATTTATGACAATACTGTGATTTTAAATACAGTATAGATTTATGACAATACTGTGATTTTGAATACAGTATAGATTTATGACAATACTGTGATTTTAAATACAGTATAGATTTATGACAATACTGTGATTTTAAATACAATATAGATTTATGACAATACTGTGATTTTAAATACAGTATAGATTTATGACAATACTGTGATTTTAAATACAATATAGATTTATGACAATACTGTGATTTTAAATACAGTATAGATTTATGACAATACTGTGATTTTAAATACAATATAGATTTATGACAATACTGTGATTTTAAATACAATATAGATTTATGACAATACTGTGATTTTAAATACAATATAGATTTATGACAATACTGTGATTTTAAATACAGTATAGATTTATGACAATACTGTGATTTTGAATACAGTATAGATTTATGACAATACTGTGATTTTAAATACAGTATAGATTTATGACAATACTGTGATTTTAAATACAATATAGATTTATGACAATACTGTGATTTTAAATACAATATAGATTTATGACAATACTGTGATTTTAAATACAATATAGATTTATGACAATACTGTGATTTTAAATACAATATAGATTTATGACAATACTGTGATTTTAAATACAATATAGATTTATGACAATACTGTGATTTTAAATACAGTATAGATTTATGACAATACTGTGATTTTAAATACAATATAGATTTATGACAATACTGTGATTTTAAATACAATATAGATTTATGACAATACTGTGATTTTAAATACAGTATAGATTTATGACAATACTGTGATTTTAAATACAATATAGATTTATGACAATACTGTGATTTTAAATACAATATAGATTTATGACAATACTGTGATTTTAAATACAGTATAGATTTATGACAATACTGTGATTTTAAATACAATATAGATTTATGACAATACTGTGATTTCAAATACAATATAGATGTATGAGCTGTCTGTAAAAGCTTTTTTTATATTGTGTTCAGTTTTTAAAGACAAAATAATTATGTTCTTCCTTTAAAACTTAATCTTTCTAGTATTTTGATTTCAAATACAAACTAAAAACATAGAAATTGAATTTAAAATCAAAAACTCATTTCCCTTTTAGGACCTGAGTATAATGTGTCATCGGTAAGTTGTATTGGGCTGCAAGTCCCAATCAAGTGACTTGGTATTCAAAGACCAAAAGAGGAAATGGTTACTTGATGGGAACAAGAACAAACATTTAATCAAAATAATTAGAGAGTTCAGAAGGGAGAGTGTAGAAAAGAAGGTCAATTATTTTAATAAGAAGTTCAGAAGGGGAAAAAAAGGAAGTGAAATACTGTATTTACTCTGGGTATAGCATGAGAAATTCAATATGGAGAATTAGGGCTGAAATTGGGATGAGAGCATTATACTCAGGTTATGATTACATATATATATATATATATATATATATATATATATATATATATATATATATGTATATATGTATATGTATATATATGTATATGTGTATATGTATATATATGTATATGTATATATGTATATATATATGTATATATATATATATGTATATATATATATATATATATATATATATATATATATATGCAATGCTCTTCCATAGGAATAGAGCATTCTGGTGGATGAGGAATTTCTGTGTAAATAGATATATCGCTTAAATTCAGCCCTACTGACTGTCCAGTTCCCAAGTTCAGAGGTAGGATATCAGCCTCCGGGTCTGATGTGAAGGTTTCAATTCTGCCTTGTGGTACTAGATGGGATAATGGAAAGTCTATAGCCACACTGAAGAGATGTAATACATTGAAACAGCTGTCTGTGGATGGCGCAATAATATATATATGTATATGTATATATATATATATATGTATGTATTACTGATTTTTAGCTCGCATTATATTTGAGATCACAAGTAAATACAGTAGTTTAATTGGAGGAGGGGAAAGGAGACAGACTTTTGGCTGCTACTGATACTATGAGTGTGACAGCCATGGCATCTATTATTAGAAAATGCCAACTGTCGAAATAGGTTTCTTTAATTTTCAAGTTAGTCTGCCTGGCTGGCCATGTATGTATATATCAATTGTAAAGGACACACTGATGAAGCTTGTGGGCTGAAAATTAAAACATTTACCCTTTATTAAGTCTGGAAAAAACGCTTTTTACAATGTAAGTTTATGCTTAATTGGTTCCTAATTTGTGGCTGCTTGTTTTTTTTGAAAATTCAAACTTTCCAATGATCCAACGAAATGAGAGAAACGTACCACATTTATTGCAATTTTTTAATCGATCACTCCCAACATGGCAGGCTGCCAAAAGACATTGGTCTGATGACAGTTTTTATCAAGTGACTAACCAAGGTCTGAGAAGTGCTGTCTCTTTTTCCACTCCTCCTCCTGCTTGTTAATCCCGTTACTGTATGGATTATTAATCTTGGAGTCTTACCTAAATACGGGAGCAATTAAGGTGTTTGATTCTTGTTCAATTGCAGCTCAACTAAAGGTCGGTGCTGGCTGACTGAAGTACCTGCATTACAGTCAAGTTGTTGCAGGATTAATACTTACTTTGTTTTTCTTTTTTTTTATATATGTCAATGCATTTGACCTAATTATCCTTGGCAGGGTATCAAGTTCGTCACTTGATTCGGATTATACAAGTACTTTCTAGATTGAAGGTTTTTCACTCGGTCTTCTAATTTCTTTTTACTTATATCGATCCGTCCATCTCTCTCTCTCTCTCTCTCTTTCTTTATCTGTCTCTGTCTCTCTCTATCTCTGTACCTTGATAAATCTCTGTCTCATCATTCACTCCTCAATTGACTTTCGGCTTATCTATTTACATCATTTCGTTCATATCTATCTATCTATCTCAGTCTGTTCATATCTACCTATGACCAATGTATTGATGTGAGTTTTAACTCATCTGAAAATATTAGAGTGAAGTGACAATCCAGAAGACCTTGTTGTGTACAAATGAGATTTCTTAGTTTCTTTCGACGTTTCCCCATTCCATCCTGGCTTCTTCGAAATAAAGGTGATGGAGATACAAGAAGATGTTTGTTATATACAGTCCATATCTGGCTGCAGGCAGGTTTAGTGATTGATAATTAAATTGAATGGATATCACTATTTGGAACACTTATATCTACCAAAATTCATGTGAGAAATATCCAAAAGGTTTATTTCATTCTTATAAACAAATACATTGATGAAGTTAACATTTCCTCACAGTAATCACTACCAACTGATTGATAGGCTGGTGCCTTACTGACTGAGCTAAACCGACAAGTCTTACATATCTACAAAATTAATCTCACAGATGTACAAGGGCTTATTTCATCCTCATAAATACATTTATACTACCTCTCCCTCTCTCTCTCCGTATCAATCTATCTCTCCAATCCTGCTGTAGTAACACTGAGCCACCGAAGACCTAATTGATCCCTTTAAGAAGTCCGTGCAATAATCTATCTTTTTTCTCGGCCTATCGAAGAGCCATCAGCAAAATACTGACTGAGCATAATATCCGTAGTGATCTCTTTACTCAACAACTTCTGCACTGAGTGTTATATGGAAGTTGAGAGTAGAACAAAATCCCCCCAAAATACCACCCTTAGTTAAAGTGCAAGCCAAGATGATCTCTTTAATTCATTTAAAACATGATAAAAATTCAAATAATTGGCTAACAGTATTAATTTTTTTTCTTACTTCCCTTATCATTTTTTCAAAGGAAAAGTGTTTTTACCTTACCTCATATTCTGGTCACACATTATTTGAAACCATCAACCAAAACTGTCAACATAAGTTTCTTCAATTTTTTAGTTGGTCTGGTTGACTGGCCACGTGTGTGTGTATCGCATATACAGGCCACACAAGTAGAGCTACAAGGCTGGAAATTTCAGCCTTTACTCCTCATCAAGTCTAGAAAAACTTTTTTCTTTCAATCTCCACTCTAAAGAAAGTTTTAGATGAGGGTTCAATTTGCAATGAAAATTCATGCTACATTGATCTCTTAGTGTTCATGCTAATCTTTTTTAGAATTCAGACTTTTTTAATTGATCACTGCCCAACAAAAGGTAATAGAAGTAACTTATTCATTGATCACCTCTTTTTCCAATTTTTTCAACTGATTACCCCCAACATACTACCAAAAGACACTTGTCACATGACAGTTTGAGCGACTGACCGGACCTGTTTTTCTGTTTAAATTGAAGAAGCTTTGCGCCTTATCTGAGGGGATTTTGTCTCTAGAATTCTCTAGAATTTTCTAGAATTCTCTAGAATCTACAATCTGGATATTTCTTGATTTTTTTAACTCTTTTTTAGGTTTCTTGTTGAAAATGCCACTGATGTCTCAATTAGAATTTATTCTGACCCTATTTAATTTCTGATGAAATATTTTACACAATTTCATATTTTAACGCTACTGTCATTCAATTATTAACTGTGATGGCGAATCCTTATTTTTGTTGTTTTGATTCCTACATTTCAGCCTATGAATTTTCTGGCCACTTATTGCTACAGATTATTGGTGTACTTCATAAGAAACCAGCCACCAAAACTATCAGAACTGCTGATCCAAACAACTTCAAACTCAACAGAGTTGTATCTGGTGTGCTGATAAATATATACGTAGAATGGGAACTTTATATGATTATTTAATGTTGATTAGTCATGATGCATTGGATTTCTTGAGAACCGCTCATCCAAACAACTTCAAATTCAACGCTCCAATGCCATGTGTGTTGACTAACGTAACTGGCAACCGTCAACTTCGTACAATGGCCAGTTGTCAAGTAATCATGGCACATTCATGCAGACAGAAATCTTCTTCAATGGTAGTTAGATTGTTTATAATATTACATCTGATAAAAATAAACAATGTAAGATAATACCTTTGTGTTCATTTTGTCTGTGACCAGGATAAAAGAAGAAGAAGAATTGTTTTATTTATTTGTTTGTTGCTGAAACATTGTAGATAATGTCTATTATTTACCAAACTGAAATAGTTGTATGTAAGCAAACTAGATAATGACCGGTGGAATTTCTGATATGTTCCCTCATGCTCTGTGTTTTTGTCGACTAAGTTCACAAAATTCAAGTAAAAAGATATGAAAGATTCTCGGCGGCCATTTTCGTGCTAAGGAGAAACCACAACAATAATGCCGAGTCATTTTTCAAAACATTCTTCTCTCTTTCGTTTGTCTTTTCCTTTACATTCTCTTTTTCTTTTCTTTTTCTTTTCCCCCTTTTTTTTCTTTCATTCATTTAATTTCTTTTTACTTTAATTTCCTTCTTTTTTCGTTTTTTTTTCTATTTCTTACTATTGAACAACCGAAACTACCGAAGCTGGTAAAGGGTTCTATCCTTTCTTATAAGTGTGTGTGTTGTGTGTTTATTTATGTGATTGTATGTTCCAGTGCTCCTGGACATACCATTCTGTCTACTGACTCAAAAACTGGCATCAGTACTCCACTACACCCTTTCTAAAAAGTCTTTTTACTGAAGGAAAAAAGGCCTTTTTTGGACCTTATTCTGATGTGTTTATTAATAACATCTAGATTCCACAGAATATAGATGTTTTTTTCTAGATATTTTGTACTCTATTTTAAATGTTTTTTAGTGGAAAATGCCTGTGATGTCCAGATTAGGATTTTTTCTGACCCATGTTTACTCTTCAATGGATAATTTTTTTTTACATAACTTCAAATTTTGACGCAATGGTTGTTCAATTATTGACTTCAATGACAAGTGTTTCTTTCTTTTATTTCATTTCTTTTTTCCTTCATTCTTCTTTCGTTTCCTTCCTTTTTCGTTTCTTTCTTTTTCTTCCTTATTTTCTTTCCATTATTTCTTTCTTTTCTTCCTTTCTCTTCTTTCATTCGTTTCTTTTGTTTTACAATTTGCATAGTCAGTTTTTTTGCCACTTGATATGACTATCAAGAAGAACTCAGCCATTCTGCCCCCCCCCCCCTTCATTCTTACCTTCTGCATAAGTTATTTGCAGTTGGCCGGCTGAAATTTTTTCACTGAGTTTCCTTCAAAATTTTCCATGAATATATAACGAAGTCGGCTTCTTCCCCAGATTTCAAAATTATTCAAATATTTAGTGCTTTTCTTGACGTCTGACACATCTTGTACATTAATATGTCGACAGTGATCTAGAAATTCCTATCCGTCTGTCTGTTCATATCTGTCTGTTTATGTCTATCTATCACAGTCTTTTCTTTATCTATCTATCTATCTCACTTTGTTAATATCTATCTATCTATCTATCTATCTCACTTTGTTAATATCTATCTATCTATCTATCTATCTCACTTTGTTAATATCTATCTATCTATCTATCTATCTATCTATCTATCTATCTATCTATCTCACTTTGTTAATATCTATCTATCTATCTATCTCACTTTGTTAATATCTATCTATCTATCTATCTCACTTTGTTAATATCTATCTATCTATCTATCTCACTCTGTTAATATCTATCTATCAATCTATCTATCTATCTATCAGTCTGAGTTTGTTCCTATCTATCTATCTGACTCTATATCTAAGTCTATTCATGTCTATCTAAGTTTGTCTCTATATATCTCTTCTATCTATCTATCTATCTATCTATCTATCTACTGTGACCTTCTCCTAGCAGCACACTGTGTTGGGATGGGGTGATCATTTTAAAAATTGGAAAAAAGGGTGATCGATTATAGGGGTGATCAATAAATATATATATATATATATATATATATATATATATATATATATATATCTGTTTGTTTCTATCTATCTATCTCTATTTACATTTACCTTTCTATCTATCTATCTATGTACTGACCTTCTTCTAGCAGCACACTGTGTTGGCCATGATCAATTTAAAAATTGGAAAAAGGGGTGATCAATGTTGGGCTTAAATCCCTGAAAAAATTTTGAATTTTCAAAAAAACAAGCGTGAGCTGTGCCATACGCAAGCTAAGGGACCAATTCAGCCAACCATTTCATTGTGAATCGAAGCCCCCTTCTAAAAGTTTAGTTTTGGGGTGAATTTGGAAAAAGCACTGAAGAAACGTTTTTTTTCTAGACATCATCATCATGATCATCATCATCATCAGTCTTTCAATGTCTGTTGTTGGATATAGACCTTCCCCAGGATTTGCCACACTTCACTATCAGAGACATCGCGGAGCTAGTACTTTCTGAATTTGTCTAGCTCGTCTCTCCATCTAATATTCTGCCAGCCTCAGTTGCGCATGTGATCTCGGGGGATCTATGTCGTGAGTCGTAATGTCCATTGGTTGTCTGCCATTCTTGCAACATGGCTTGCCCACCGCCATTTGAGATTTTTAATGGATTCTATGATGTCCCTGACTTGTTTTTTCTCGGATGTACTGTTCTGTCTTGTGGTCTCTCCATGTGAGACCTTGCATTATTCTTTCAGCTACACGTTGCATGGTTCAATAATGAATAAATGCTTAAATTTTCAGCCCTTTAGCTCCATTTGTGCTGCCTTTAGATGTGCCACATACATTGATTGATAGCCAGCCTGAATCGCTCAATAACTGGAAATAAAGTATGTTGACTGTGTTTACTGTTTTGGTTGTGTGTATTTATCAGCTGAAAAGCAAAGACAAAGTCTTTTGTTTTTTGTACTTGTCGAGGGTGGGCTTTGTTGTTGTTTAGTTGTTTTTAGAGTCTAGGCTTTGTTATGGTTTCGTTGTTATCAAGAGTGGGCTTTGTGGTTGTTCGGGTTTTTGTAGAGGCTCGGCTTTGTTTTTCTTTGGTTGTTATAGAGGTTGGGCTTCATTGTTGGGTTGGTTGCTGTAGAGGATCAGCTCTCAGCTCTTCTCATAACCTGTCAGTTCAATTCTTGACGAAAATCTATTCATTGAGAGAGATTTTCCCTTCTCGTGTTATTAGGTACGGCATTAAAACTACCCAAAATAGAACATCGAAAATCCATTCCTCTCCAAATGTGGAACTAATTTTAAATCTTTCGATTCTTTACTGTGTTTGAATTCTAAATCGGGCGACCAGCCGTTGGCAAGATTTGTACTTTCTCACTCACACCATAGAGAACGATACTAAAAATGAAAGATTCACTCTTGTAATTGCACTCTCTTTTGCAAATTCAATGTAAATAAAGATATAATACTTTATTATTGGAGTTTTTTGAAGCGTTCACAGCAATGGCGTCTACTCAAGAAGTAAGTATAATCATCAAGGATGATTTCAAATCATGACATAATGCTGTTCAAGCAGTCATCACTTTAAAGTTCAAAATTCATTACCACTTCTTTGAGTATTTTTCTAATTAATAATTGAACAACCATAGCCATCAAAGATGGTGCGAGGTTCTATCCTTTTTTTTTATTTGTGTGTGTGTTTGTCAGTGTGTTCTCCTTGCCATACTGTTTTGTCTACAGAATTTGAAAATTTGTATCAGTGCTCCTGTAAACTCTATTTAAAAATGTGTTTTTTTTCATTTTTGGATCAAAATCTTTTTTGACCTTTTTTGGAGGTCTTATCTCGATGGGTTAATGAACAACATTTAGATTCTCAAGGGATTAGATATTTCTAGATTTAAAAAAAAATCTATTTTAGATGTTTTCCAGTGAAAATACCAGTGATGTCTTAGAATGTATTCTGTCTATACTTATTCTTTTTTGAAATTTTTTTCAAACGACTTTAGATTTTAATGCTATGGTTGTTCAATTATTGACTGTGATGATGAGTTCATTTCACTATTATTCAGATATTAAGTTCATTGTAGAAAAATGTGAATTATGTAATGAGTAGGATATTAAGTAGATGTAAGAAAAGTCGAACGTGGCCGTGAAGACTGTTTTTTCTACTGCTCTCATTCATTGTACAGACAGAAAAACGTTATTAGAAACCGGCAACTGAAGCTGTCACCAAAACTGCCATGGTAGGTTTCAAGCTGGTCTGCCTGACTGGTTACGAATGTATATCCCACATGCAAGGCACATCAGTGGAGCTATTTACTTCCCATTATGTCTAGAACAAAATATTTTTGGGTTTCGTTTTTTTTTGGGGGGGGGGGTCCCTGAACCATAACAGATTTTTAGTGGGGGGTTCAATTGGCAAAATGAGTTTATGCTAAATTGATCCCTTAGTTTATGTCCGGCGGCATGCACACTTGTTTTTTTTTTTTGAAAATTCAGACTTTTTAGTGATCCCTGCTTAACAAGAAGCGAGAGCAATAATTTTTTGATAGATCACCCCCAACATGGCATGCTGCCAAATGACATTGGTCACATGACAGTTTCTATTGAGTGAATAGTCAGACCTGTTGCTCTTTATTTGTCTTCTATGAAATTGATATCCCAATAATAATGATATTTAGTACTGGCTCTGCCTTCTGTTCATCACACCGATATTAGAAATATCGGTCACCAATACTGTCAACATAGGTTTCTTCAGTTTTTGAGTGAGTCTTGTTGGCTGGCTATCTATGTATGTATTGCACATACAGGTCAAAGATGAGCTGAAAATTCAACTATTCAATCTATTTCATATTTAGAAAAAATACTTTTTTTTTCTTTCAATTTCACCCTCCAAAAAAAGGGTTTCAATGTGTGCCTGTGAGTTTCTGTGTGTGTAGGGGGGATAATTTGTAATTTAAACTAAATTGGTCCCTCAGTCTGTGCCTGGCAGTGCTTACACTTCTTTTTTTAAAAAAAAGATTCTTACTTTTTTAGTGATTACTGGCAAACAAAAAGTGGGAGAAATATCTTATTTATTGATCCCTTTTTTTTTCAGGGGGGGGGGGTAGGGTTTCAATTACAATGTAAATGTTTGCTAAATTTGTCCCTTAGCTTGCGTCTGGCACTATTCAGGCATGTTTTTTTTTAAATTCAAAATTTTTTCAACGATCAATGCCAGACAGAAATGCAAGAGAAGTAACTTATTCATTGATCACCCTATTTTCCAATTTTTAAATTGATCACCCCCAACACAACATGGTATGCTGTCAAAAGACATTAGTCTCAATAATAATGAGTTTTTCTGCTGGTTATGCCATCTGTATTTCGGGCTCTGTGCATGTGTGTGTGTGTGTGTGTGTGTGTGTGTGTGTGTGGTTATTTTCAAATGATGGAATCAAAAAGTGTTTAGCTGATATCAGATTGATTGCTTCCATGTTAGCTGATTATTATTTCATGTTATTTCAGAATTAACTAGAATAAAATAATAGTCAATTTGAAATAGGTTAAGCACCTTTTAATTCCATCATTCGAAAATAACCACAGATACACTCATAATAACTGACCGTTTAATTGCACAAAAACAAAGCCCTGAAAATCCTCTATAAACTTTGTATATACCCCCTCTTATCTTTTGAATACATGGATCTATTTTTTGTTTTGCGGTTTCTTCGTAATTTAAAATAGGTATATATATAATATATATATATATATATATATATATATATATATATATATATATATAATGTGTACTTGAGAGAGTGAGACAGACTCGGGAGTGAAGTTTTTGGTGGTAAGGTTTATTAATCCTTATATGTCAATAGTCCATACATGTTTCGGGATTCTTCCCATCATCAGTGGTGTGTGTTGTGTGAGTGTGAATTAAAATGTACCATGTGGAACCAGAGTCCACTGCCAGGGGCTATGCACTGTGGGTAAGTTTTGTTGTCAGGGCTACTAGAGGCCTCATGCTGAATGTAAGAATGACCAGCAGGTATTGGGATTTTGGTAAAGCAGCAGCAGTTGGTCTTGGGGAGGGCAGAGTGTGTCAAGGTATATATATATATATATATATATATATATATATATATATATATATATATATATATATATATATAAAGCTTTATAGCTTTAAACACTGAAGATATAAAAGGATTTTTCAAAATTTATACCATTTCAGTCAATTCTCCAAATTTCTCTTATTTTAGTAAGCTTTTCAGAGGGTTTTATGCTTAAACAGAACTAGATATAAGTACTATATGTGAATTTTTCTTGTGAGAATCATCTTAGTAGCTTATATGTAATCATTTTGGGGATTTAAAAACAAATCAGTTATACCAATTATTATATTGTTATTTATATACAATATCAATTATGGATAGTATCCATCATTGTCAAAAATAGAGAGGTCATTTTATAACATGATATTAATAGGAGATTATTCCCCAACTTGCCTTACTCTATTGATTGCCAAGATATTTATTTTTATCTTAGAATTGTGTAATGAAGGAGACTCATTTTGGTTTTATCAGATATTGGAAATATCGTGACTTTGCACTATTAGTCATAACAATAATAAAGTTACCAATAATCCCCGTTTATAAAAAGGAATGCGTATCTATACATATACCGAACATGCCCGACTATGAGACAAATGACTTGCAAGGATATTTGAAGGACTACCTCTCTCTGGATTCATCCTAATCCCATAAATGTCCATATTGAGATTTGGTCAACTGCCTCCTTGTCATAATACCAGCTCATTAGATTCAGGTGTAAGTATTTGCATAGCTTTTGGAAAAAAATCAAATGTCCATCTTACATTTTCATTGAGTACACTGATATTACACTCTGATCCTAGGCAGATATGCCTGGAGTGACCCTTGGATCCTAGGGAGAGTGCACAGCTATGACACTGATCCTTTAGAGGGGGCTGGGGAGGGACTTTTTGAACTTAAGCAGAGCACGCATATACCCTTATCTGAAGCGGAAGTCCTGATCTATACGTAAAAAATTCTGTCATTTTTTATGGGTATTATACCAATAATAATAATAAGATTCAAACGAGAACCCAGGATCTATTAGTCATAACTATATTACCATTACAATGATAATAACAGGTCTGGTTGGTCACTCAATAGAAACTATGTTATGAGAACCTCATTTGGGGTGATCAATAAAAAAAATTGGAAAAACGGTGATCAATGAATAAATCACACCTTTTGGTAGGTAGTGATCACTTGAAAAACCTGAATTTTCCAAAAATTAGCATGAATGCAAAATACAAACTATGGGACTAATTTAGCAGAAAATTACATTGTTAATCAAACCCCCCTCTGAAAACTTATTTGGGGGGGGGATTTGGAAAAAAACAGAAAAAAAGTTTCTTCCTGATATAATAAGGAGTAAATGCTTAAATTTCTAGGCTTCTAGCTCTATCATAACGGCCAGTACCTGTGACACATGGATAGGTAGGTAGATAGCCAGCCACCAGCCAGAATCACTTAGAAAATGATGAAACCTATGTTGACAGTTTTGGTTGATGTTGATTTAATAGTTTCAACATCATCAGATCTGATAACATCGAAATGAATATGCTCTAGCCAGAATCACTTTGAAAATGATGAAACCTATGCTGACATTTTCTGATAGTTTCACATCAGGTCAGACAATATCAAAATGAATATCCACCAGCCAGAATCACTTAAAAACTGATCAAACCTATGTTGACAGTTTTTTGGTTGAAAATTTCTGATAGTTCTTTGTCAGTAGGTCTGATAGCATCAAAATGAATATCCACCATCCAGAATCACTTAAAAACTGATCAAACCTTTGAAGATTAAAAGATATGCTGGGTGAAAATAATGGATTTGGCAATCAATAAAGTGTACTTTGGACTCGAAGTCGGGTATCACTCTTTTATTATTAAGTTATAAAGTGATCCCCCAATTTTGGCCATAGTAGATATCATCTTTGTATATAAAAAATACCTGTTGCACTATTTGTCATAACATTATTAAAGTTACCAATGGTGATAGTAATAACAAAGTTGTTAGTCATTATTTTTAGTATTTGTGACCGATTATTTCAATGAGATACCGATGGTGATAAGGATAAAAATATCTGTTCTCCGCATGAATGAATCACCATAGCCCATGCGAGTACCAGAATTGATTATCTAAAAAAATATCTAAAATTATCTGAAAATATAGATCTTTTATTTAAAAAATTATCCTAGAAATACTTGCACAAGATTTGTGGATTGTTGGTCTCAAATGACCATTGAGACCCTAAAAAGCACTCTTATTAAGAAACCAAAGGAATCGTTTTTTAGATGGTGCTTAGTGATGTACTAATGCAGATTTTCAAGGTTGTAGTCCCCAAAACATAATCAGCTGCACACATACACGTGCACACAACACACATAAACACACAAATATACACATTGACATATGTATACAGAGATAGATAGATAGATAGATAGATAGAGACATTCAGTGAGAAAGAAGAATCTGTAGCCTGCTCGGCTGGTTGGTCAGAACATTTATGGGGCTTCAGTGAATCAATAATCCTAAAAAGAAGAGTATACAATCAATGCATTCTCCCAATAGTCACTTATAGAGCTGAAACATGGAACCTAACCAAGAGACAAATCCGCAAACTGAGAAGCATGCAGCGTGCGCATGAGAGAATCATGCTCAACCTTACATGGAGAGATCACAAGACAGCACAATACATAAGGAATAAAATGGGGGTCAGAGACATCATATAAACTATTAAAAAAACTAAAATGGCAATGGGCAGGCCATGTTGTAAGAATGAAAGACAACTGATGGACATCACGTCTCACAACATGGAACCCCAGAGATCACATAAGAAACCGAGGCCGACAGAACACAAGATGGAGAGATGAACTTGACAGATTCAGGAAATACTGGCTCCGTGAAGCCCATGATAGAGAATAGTGGCGAATCCTGGGGAAGGTCTATGTCTAACGACGGACGTTAAAAGACTGATGATGATGATGATGATGATGATGATGATGATGATGATGAGTGAATCAATATGAGATTAAAATAATTGTTTTGGTAATCCGTAAAGAAGTCAGGGATTAATTTGCTATCATTATCAAGTCATAAACTGACCCCCAGTTAAGGCCATGGGAGATACCATCTATGTATATAATAGAATGAACTGTTTGACTTATTGCCATCACTTTAATAAAATTATTAATGATGAAAATTATGATAATATCCATACCTGGTATTAATGAATCCTCATAGCCGGTGCATGTATCAGAACTAAGTATCTAAAATTATCTAAAAATATAGATCTTTTATCCAAGAAATTATCTAGAAGAAATACCAGCATAAGATTTGGACATTGTTGGTCCCAAAATGACTATAGAGACCCCAAGAAGCACTTTTTAAAAAATAAGCGTGAAAGAAATTTTAGATGGTGCCTAGTGGTATACTCAAGCTGATTTTCAAGGTTGTAGCCTCCAAAATGTGACCAGGAGACATACACACGCACACACACACAGAGACAGAGATAAACACATAAACACTGACGATCTAAGAGACGAGAATCTGTAGCGTACTTAGCTGGTTGGTTGGGCCATTTTATGAGACTGCAGTGTTTCAGGATGAAAATAAATTTTGGCAATCAATAAAGTGGACTCAAAGTGGGGGATTAATTTTCTATTATTATCGTCAAGTTAAAAAATGACCTTCTATTTTTGGCTACGGTAGATACCATATATGTATTTAAAAGAAGAACCGTGGGACTATTAGTCATAACAACAATGAAGTCGCCAACGGTGATGATTATGATAACAACATTGCAGTTGATGTTGTTAGTCATTGTTAGTCATTATTTTTAGTGTGTTATTTATGACTGTTTACCTCTTAAAATACTTCCATTTCTTCTATCGATGCTATTAATTATCCGGCTGTCGAGAAAATGGCTGGAAATAGCCATTCCCTACTATTTCCATCAATACATCTATTTCTGAGCCTCTTGAAGAGCGTAACTGGATGACTTATTCTTATTGGATTTTTGTTTCCAGCGTCTCGTCAGGTCTGTTACTTAAGGCAGTGCAAACATCTCATGGAATTTACACAAAGTTTAATTAAAGACTTCAATTCATTGACACTTCGACGGAGAAAAATGAAGAAAAAAAAGACCGGCTTTGTTTAGCTTCAGAAGTAGAATAAAACATTTGTATATAGCACACGCACATACGTGTAGGCTCTCTCTGATTTTATGCCAGATTACTTTACGTTGATTTATTATAGCACTAGTTTGAAATGTTCCAAGATGTTTTCTTCTTTTTGGTGATTAGGATAGTATAATTAGGATTATTTATCTATTTTTTATGTAAAAAATATATCAGGGGTATAAATGACTTCCCAAATCCTGGAAGCTGACATCTACCAAACGGCTTACATTACATGTGGTCCGCTCAGCCATCCACTTGATTAACTTCTCACCTGCCTTACCGCAACTCACAATCCACTTACAAAAAACACTAGTTTCTTGTAACACTTCTTTATGAGCGAAACTTCAAAATAAAGAATCATTTGTGTCAGCAAGCATTCTGATTATTGTCATTTCACTCTCATATTGTTGGATTAACCATAATCCATACCAATACATTGATCATATTAAATTAACAATCTAATATTTTGTTTATTAGTAGTTCAAAGTAAATTAACATGTCTATATAATTCTGTTCATGCTGCCATCTCGAAGAACACATTCCTGGCATAAAATCAGGACAGTGTGTTTACACACACACACACACACACACACACATTCATAGGTGTGTGCAAAAGTTTCCAGCAAAAAAAAGACAGTCATCATCTGTATATTCAGTCTCTAGGTTTTTAAAAAGAGGGCTCAGAAATTTTGCATACCAAGATACCTAGGTCAAGATAGAAATTACTCCCAGACCACTACTAAGCATCCTTGCAGGAATGACCCTTATATGGAGTCCAAACCCCTTTGACAAAATGAATACCCCCACACCACCCACTAACACACTCACAACATTCTCACCAAATTCCCAATAAATAGACCCAAAAAACATAGACAATCATTCGCCTGATGAGGCCCAAAGAGGGCAGAAACATGAGCTAGTTTGTGTAGCGAATACACAACCTACTATTTATGTGTATATATATATATATATATATATATATATATATATATATATATATATATATATATCAGTACTTGTATTCCAGAAGAGAGGTCGAATAAATCTAAGAGATAAGTGAGAGGTAAGAAAGAGCCTTACTGGTTGGAGATTATTTTATATTTATTGACTTGGATATTTAGTAAAAAGGGTTTTTGTTTTTAGTTGTATTTCTCAGCTCACAGGAAAGATTTCTCTGACTGGTTTCTATAAAAATTCAGTTTTGGAAAAATCTTCTCAGTAAGCTGAATCTTACACACACATATATATATATATATATATATATATATATATATATATATGTATGTATATATATGTGTGTGTGTAGTGTATGTGTGTGTGTGTTCGCATTTCCATTACAACCACTAGTACTACTGGTATCTTCTCTTTAGAACAGAAAGCAAATATAGACATCTCTGATTTTTCATGAATAAAACTGATTTTTTTCGTTTTTCCCCTAATTCTGTTTCCTTATGGTTTTTAAAATCATTGAAGCAACAGTAAATATGAAGAATTGTGGAAAAACAGTTGTAAAATGAATTGCTTTCGAGGTATGCATTTTTTTGTTTGCAATAAATACATTTATACTTGAGTATGCAATTGTGTGATTTGTCTATTACGTAAGTGATCTTTTTCATATCAACTATGCTATTTAGAGAGCTGTGGGTAGCTGGGCTGTTGAAAACATTGAAAGTAAGATAGGCAAGCTAAGTTCATACTCTGGCTGATGCAGTTTCTGCACACTTTGCACTGATGCCCTTGGGAAAGGCATTTTTCTATCTCTTCTTCTCTGCCATTACACAATGGGCCAATGTGACTGAGTAAGACCCATCAATGCCTCCCTCCCGTGGTTCCTTATTGAGGCCTATGTCTCTTTGATGGGCCTGGCAAGCCAGAAGTGGATTATGTCAGATTGCTCTCGTAAAATGAAAGAGAGTGGAAGTGGAAGGATAGAAGTAATGCAACCACCGTCTCCCCCCCCCTCCGCGACACCTTGAGCATAAGTGAAAGATGAAAAAAAGAAAAGAAAACGGTCTGGTTAGTCACTCAATAGAAACTGTCATGAGACAACGTCTTTTGGCAGCATGCCGTGTTGGGGGTGATCAATGAAAAAATTTGGAAAAGGGATGAGCAATTTACAAATAATGTTCCTCTCTGCAGGGATCACTAAAAAAAAAGCCTAAATTTTCAAAAGACAAGCATGAATGCTGCCGACCCAAAGTTAGTGACCAATTTAGCAAAGATTTATATTGCAAATTGACCCCCCCTCAACTAAAAAACCTTTTTTTTTTGGAGGGGATTCTTCTAGATGTAATAAGGAGTAAATGTTTGAATGTTGAGCTCTCCAAGCTTCATTCATGAGGTGTGTACTTTTGATACATACACAGCCAGATAGCCAGACCAACCTCAAAACTGAAGAAACCTATGATGACAGTTTTGGTTGACGGTTTGCAAGTATACAAGTTTATATTCTTATCTTTGTCTTTTGTCGGGGGAATTTTTTTTCTCGAAGACATTCCTTTCCTCTTGAACGGTCTCTTTGTTTTTTCCTATTCTACGGCAATTGTAGATCCAATTATCTGTATGCATTCCATTCAGGATGCATTTATTGTAGATAGGATGGAACCAACTCCCGATAATGAAAAATATTCTTTGCAGGGGCGTACCGAATGGAGCGGGGCAGGGGAGGCAGACCCCCACATGCTCTTCACGTTGGCCAAATATCTTCCAGAGTTGCAAAATTTGCCATTTTCTGTTAGATGTGGCTGAAAAAATTTCTGCAAATTTAGCCGATTGAAATCTACGATAGCCGATAAAATCTGGTAGGTTTGACATAAGAAAATGAACAGTTTAATTAATGACATATTCTATCGTCTCAGTAAATGATTATTTCCTTTGATAAATGGACTTGAAGAGTTTATATTCATGCCGCGACTTACGATGTTGATCCCCGAGACCACAGGTGCAACCAAGGCCGGTAGAATATTAGATGGAGAGACAAACTAGACAAATTCAGTAAGTCCTGGCTTCGCAATGCCCATGATAGAAAAGTGTGGTGAATCCTGTTGAAGGTCTATGTCCAATGACGGACGTTAAAAGACTGATGATGATGATGATGATGATGATGGTATATGGTGAGGAGAGGAAATTGATGAGTTTTATCCGACATAATGGTGGATTTGATAGACAATATGGAAACATGAAAGTTTGGAAACTGGATTCAATTAATTAATAACAAGAATAACAGCATGCCATCTCTACCCTCTCCTCTCCTCTCCTTGTTATTCACAAAATTTCATCATTTTTCCTATTTGATGTTTTTTGCCGAAAGAAAACAACCTTTCAGAATATGTAATGGAAATAGATATGTATACATATATTTCGATTCCTACAGCAGCCCGATTTTCTTTAATTGTTTATCTCTTTTTAAATTTTCTAGGCCAAGTGATACATTCACCGTGTAATAGCGGGAGATCAATTTAAGTAGAGTTTCGAAATGTTATAATGCAATATATGATTATTTCTGATGGATTATGTTCACATTTTTTGATAATATATTAAAAACTATAAGCCAAAACTGTTATCAAGATAGTTTTCCTCAGTTTTTGAGTGTATCTGGCTGGCTAGCTGCCTATACATGTATCATGGTGTACAGACGATACCAATGGAGCCAGAAGGCTGAAAATTTAAACATTTACTCTTTATTATGTCTCGGCAATGTTCATGCTTATTCTTTTGGAAAGCTGAGACTTGTTTTTTGTGATCACCACCCAGAAAAGGCAAGAGAAGTAACTTATCCATTGATGCCCTCTTTTTTTCTGATTTTTTAATTGATCACCCCCAACATGTCATGCTGTCAAAAGATGTTGGTCATGTGACAGTTTCTGTAGAATGACTAACCAGACCTGTTTTTCATATTTGATCTTCATTCATGAAATGTTTCTTTTACCTTTGAGAGAATAATACTAAAAGTAAGAGATTTACTTACATGATATGTATTCACTCATGTTGGTCAGTCAGTTTGTTTGTTCGCACAATACCTCCAAAAGTTCTCAGTGAATTTCAATGACATTTTGTGGAATGATGGGCCACGGGATAAGGGAGAATTGATTAGTTCTTAGGACTAATTTTTTCCGATCGAAAGAAATTTTCTTTCCATTTTATTTTACTGCTGCCGACTAAGTTCATTCGTGTACGTACCTCTGTCTGCCTGGCATTGCATGGAAGGGTGGGCCTTAAGCTGAGGAGGTACTGATTTAATTTCAGGGTAGACAGACCTCATATTTCAGTTCAGAAATGGCTGGAAATGAATTACCTCTGCCAACCAAGTTGGTGATGTATATTTATTTGGTCACATCTTTGTGCTTATCCGTCTTTCTGTTGTCTGTCCATAGAATATCCCGGGGAAGCGCTCAATTAATTTCAATGAAGTTTTGTGGAAGGGTGGGAATTAGGCTAAGGAAGAAGTGGTTTAAATTCTGGAGCAGATCCAGGTGTTTTTGTTTTTTTGAGAGATAATTTCCAGCTCTTTTCCTATACATTTATGTATACGCTCTGTCCACACAATATTCCCAAAAGTTCTACATGAATTTCAATGAAATTATGTAGAAGGGTGGAAAATAGGGTATGGAAGAACTAATTGAACTTTGTAGAGGATCAATACACAGTTACCTCCCCTACGTCGTAATCATATGTCCAAAGCACATATTAATGCGAAAATTTCATATTTATCTGCACAATATCTCAATGATCACCACCAAAATTTCAATGTAACTTTATGGAATGGTAAGTTTTAGGCTATCGAAGAAGTGATCAAATTTTTGGGCAGAACCATACACAATTACTCCCCCTTATAATGGTGTTGTCAGTTGGTATGCACTCTCTGAGTGCTTTTTAGTTTTTCGGATGTACTCTTGGGGGAGAAAAAATTGCCATTAAACAAAGAGCCTGATCGACAATTGCTGATGTTTTGTTTCATTTCATCTCCTGTGTGTCAGGCAACGAGAGACACTCACCTGTGGGGATCGTTAATTGCTTTTTTCATCACCCTATCACTCTGCAGAATGTATTGTTTCTTCTCCTGATATTGTGCTTATTGGCACAAAAGGGCCATAATAGCATGCGTGAAGATAAGGGTGGGAGGCTGTAGGTATGTTTCAAACAAAGATGGAGAGGAAGATGAGCTTTAAACAAACGGATCAAGCGGCTCTCTTATCCTGTTGAGGAGAAAATGTTCGAGATAAATGTTTGTGAAGAATTCAATATACACAAATAAGTATATAGAGTGGATAGAATCGGGTGAGAAAAAATTATCTGTTATAAACTATACATATATCTATATATTTTCATCATAATTTTTTGCTTACTATTTGCTTTTATCTCAGTTTTTGTTGCATTTTATCGCAACTAAACTCAGGCTGGGTTCCCTTTGGCTGTGGGTGAATCAATTAGCATTCTGATTTGTGCTGTTAATTTATTCACTCACTGCTGATGAGGAACCGGTCTAAGGTTAGTCAAACCAAAAAGCAACAACAAACCAAAAAGCAACAAGTATATAGAATGGATAGAATCGGGTGAGAAAAAATTATCTGTTATAAACTATACATATATCTATATATTTTCATCATAATTTTTTGCTTTCTATTTGCTTTCATCTCAGTTTTTGTTGCATTTTATCGCAACTAAACTCAGGCTGGGTTCCCTTTGGCTGTGGTTGAATCAATTAGCATTCTGATTTGTGCTGTTAATTTATTCACTCACTGCTGATGAGAAACCAGTCTAAGGTTAGTCAAATAAAAAAAGCAACAACAATCAAGATGAAGGCAAGTAGTAGCAAAAAATAAATAATGATTTACAATACTTGAACTGATTAGATAAATAAATAAATTAAATTACCTATATATTTGTAGGGGCCTTATGCAATTATCTAAAATTACAAGGTCTATTGATCTAATATTTTGTAAGAAGAATCACCAGATATCCAATTGTGACATAAGTTATGTGAGGGTGATCTTTTTATGTCAGAAATTTTTTCCAATTGTTGTTCTTGAGAATGGCTCAAGGATTCTTTACAATGCAATTAATTTTATACAAGTTTTGGGCTTCTTTTTTATGTTATATACTGACAAGAAAAGTGTCAATGAAACATTTATAATAGTTAAAATAGTTGTAATTCTCACACTTTTTGTCCTGATGTATAAATATGTACTCACCTTTCCTTTTTCTCTGCTCAATGTGCCAGAAGCCTGAGTCAGGTCATTTTGTTTTCATATTTTAAATAAACTTGAAAGTAATTATCAGAAACTGTCAACCAAAACTGTCATAATCAGCATAATTTTCTTTAGTTTTTAAGTGAGTCTGGATGGCTGGCTATGTTTGTATTATGTAAACAGGCCACACCGATAGAACTGGAGGGCTCTATATTCAAAAACGTTTTTTGTTTTTCTGAAAATTTACCCTGTAAGATGTTTTTTAGTGGAGGTTCAATTTATTATACAATTTCATACTAAATTGGACTGTTAGTTTGTGTCCTACACTCGTTTTTTTTAAAAATTCAAACTTTTTGTAATGATCACTGCCCAACAAAAGGCGAGAGAAGTAACTTATTTACTGATTACCTCTTTTTCTCAATTTTTTTAATTAATCATCCCAACATGTCCAGTGCTACCAACAGACATTGGGCTAATCACGATCTCTACTGAGGGACTAACCAGAGTTATTTTTTCTTTTATTCATTTCAATTAGATTAAGTATTGTAAATCATTATTATTGATTTTTTATACTATTTACCTACGTATGTATGAATTTTTTTCAGTTGATCTTGAACACGACTGAGACTTAGCTGTGAATTTATAACATCTAAGTAAATAGCACAGATCAGAATTGAAGAAAAAAGCTCTGTCTCAATAATCTTTTATCCATTCGTTGTGTTGTGTAAGAAGGAATACTTTATAGAACATGTTTTCCACTGTGTTTGCAAATTTGAAGTTATTTTTCCCCAGGCAACTCCGGGTACCCAAGCTAGAATATATATATGTTATTAGGAAATGGATATATGATCTGACAGAATGATTATGGATTGCATTATCATATATACTGTTATTTGAGATGATCACCCATTATTACACAGTAAATGTACCATTTGGCCTAGACAGATATATATATATATATATATATATATATATATGTATTTAGATATTTATACATATTTATCGGGTGGATGTAAGGTTATGCGGCAAAATAGTGATGGTGATGATTTGACAATCGGAAGGTGAAAGGAACTTCAGAGAAAAAGAAGTGTTGAAACTGTATGCTGTTTAAATGATTGAGTGTGAGGAATTAAGTACTTTTTGAAGATGTTGGTGGAACCAACAAAATGCATAAAAACTTTTCCAGGTGATTATAGACATTTTTAAGATGTAACTCTTGTTTTTCTCTTGAATTTTTGTCACATTCCCATTGTTAAATCATAACCACTATACATATATATATATATATATATATATATATATATATGTGTGTGTCTGTATGTGTGTGTTTGTTTGCTAAAGTCACCTTGAGCTCTTATGAGAGGATGGAATAGTATAGGTGCCCAACATTTGACTGAAGATAATGGAAATACGTTGTCTATTAAAAGTTATTGTCAAAAGTAATAAAATTGTATTTCATTTAGTGGGGATATTGGTTTGGTTTGCCGAGTGGAAATGAAGGATGAATTTTCGACGTACAAATGTTTTTTTCCATATGGATCACACACCTGAAGAAAGTCATAGTATGGATCAGCCAATATGTTTTGGTAACAACCAAAGCAACTCAAACAATGATATCAATGGTCAAAAAACCTCCTTGAAAGTTCAAGTCTTGTTCTCCGATTTACATTTTTGAAAGGGGAATTGGTTTTGGAATAACACCTCATTTATGGGCAAGGGATTTTTGTCCTGCCCAGAACATTTTGGATTACAGAAATGAATGAAATGAAATATATCTAGTTGCTTTTGATTACCAATCAAATAATGTAAGAATATTGAAAAAAAAAGCAATGTATGAAAAGCTATAACCAGAAGCTAGAATCAAATTGTTTGTTGGCCTTACTTTGTATGTTCCCAGACAATCACTGACCTACTGTGCTTTTGCTACTGTAGCATTTTGTTCTTTACTGCTGACCGTGGATGAATCATCGGTGGAATATTGGAAGCAAAAACCTAAGTAAAATCTAAAAGATTATCTTGGTACTCTGATGCTGTAGATACGAGACAGCCATTGTTGTTTAGATGCCAACATCCTCATTAACGATCTCAATGGCATGTGAATTTTCAGTGCAGAAGCAGACTAGCTCTGAGTGCACTAACAGCAATATCTATAAGGTTAGTTGAGAGTCTTGCTTAGTCGGAGAATATCCATTACCATCCAATTTTATACCAAAATCTAATCGAGGAACGTACTACAATGTTCCTGGAAATTGTGTTTTTTTTGTTAGCTTGATCTATTATTTTCCGATAAATTATTATCAACAAGGCTGAATAAAGTATAATTTCTTTAGTTGCTGCATTCGCTTGTATGCAATGGGTTAACAAAATTCATTCCAAATCTCTCAACCAACGTCCCCATCCATGAAAACTAAACATATAAAAGCTATACATCCAAATTGAACAACTGCAGCCTCCAAAGGTAGCAAAGGGTTCAATCCCTTTTTATATGTGCGTGTGTGTTCCTGTGCTACTGGCCATATTGTTTTGTCTACAAACTTGAAAATAGGCATCAGGACCCCATGAGACCTCTTCTAAAAATTTTTTCTTTCCATTTAGAAAAAAGAACATTCTCCAGAATTTAAATGTTACTCATGAACCCGTCTTGATATCTTTTTATTCAGTTTTAGATGTTGTCCTGTGGGAAACCCCATTGATCTGATCATGAGAATTTATTTCAACCATATTTATTCTTTAATGGAATTTTTTTTATTTGACTTCAGATTTGATGCTACAGTTGTTGAATTATTGACTGTGATGGCGAGTTTCTTTTCTGTTTGTCTTTGCATTGATCCCTTTGGTTCATATATCTTCTGATTATGATGAAACGATAAAAATTATGTCATAGAAACTCTTAAAACTTGATGTCTGAACATCACATATTAAAACAGCTTGAGATGAGTTGAGACTTTGAAAAAACTTAAAATTAAGATACTTGAATTATTAAAATATAGGTTACTTAATAGGATAGCTTTAGGCTCCTTAGTGCTGACCCATATATACACAATTCCATCATTTTTATGGGCATATGCAAGTAGGTCTGTTTGGTATTGGTGTTCAAGTCAAAGCCAAGAACTCAAAAAGCAGGCCAACCTCAAATCGAATTTTGGCAAAAATCTCTCTCTCTCCCTTGCCCTTTGTCGACCTACCTGATCGATGGAATAAATATCTATTTCTCACTGCTTTTGGAGATTGGTCTTCAAAGACTTGTTTTGTTTGTTCGGCTGTTAATTGTTCTTTTCTATGAAATTGAATCCAAATTTTTTGACCGACATCCTCATCAATTTTCTTCTCTTTTTTTTTTCCAGTTTCGACTTGCCTGTCTTTCCTTCTGCTGGCATGAAATGTAATCTATTCGGCCCTGTTGCTTTCATAAGCTGCATGCGTGGCCACCATCCGACAGATGACCACCTGCGGCCCTCAACTACCGCCACTATCCTCTCTTCAGCATGGTTACCCACAAACGGCTGCAGTACTACAAGCACAACTATTGTCTTCTCTGCATCACTGGATCCTTAGGATGTCGATGGTACAGATACAGACAGTCGACAAGAAACAGCAGAAAGGTAAGTGATTACTTGAAAAGAAAACATGTGTGATAAACCCATTGTATTGATTTTGACAACTGTTTACCTAGTTCCAAATTTTTAATTGTTTTTGCTTCATCCAACGATGAAAATGAATAATGAATTAATCGATTTAATGATATAGGGATTCCTCTGTATATGCGGTATAAGCTGAGAAGGTTGTGGATCCCAACATTTCTACCTTTAGTATTGAGAGTGTTGTGAACTAAAACAAATTTTAGCACTAAATTGACCTTGATAAAATATAAAAATTGGCCAAACAAATTAAAAACAGTTAGCCATTTTGTATTATTGATAGCTTGAAATGGTTAGATTTGTCTAAAAATGGCTAGGAATTTGCTGGAAATTGTCTAAATTTGCTGATAAATAGCTGAAAAAATTGACTTGATAAAACATGAAAAAATGGCAAAACATGTTAAGTAATGGTTAGCCATTACTGATAGCTAAAAACAGCTAGATTTGTTAAAAATGGCTTGGAATTTAGTCAAAATTGGCTGAAATTGCTGAAAAAAGCTCTATAAATTGACTTGAAAAAGCATTGAAATATGGCAAAACGTATTGAAGAACAGAGAGACATTTTGCATTATTAATTGCTAAAAATGGCTGGATTTGTCTAAAATGGCTAGGAATTTGCTCAAAATTGGCTAAAATTGCTGAAAAATAGTGCTAGAAATAGCACTAGATGTTGAATTTTTGTGTTGCTTAAACAAGAACCATTTTAAATATAGCGTGAAAGTACTAAATTGGAAACATTGATCATCGCTCATGCATCCAGTAAACCATGAATAAAATTGGAATTTCATCAAGAGAATTTCCTTAATATGACTGAAGTATTAAATTTGTTTAATTTTCAATCAATTAACACATAATTACATGGAGTTTTACACACGATTTCTTTGCTTTCGTGATGAAAACAACACCTTCATCAGTGATACTCAAAATTGATTTTACATTATTCACAACTCAGTTATAACACAGTTGTCTTTCTAGAACCCCAACACCTGTGTTCTCAAGGGTGACTACTGTATTACTACTTCAAAAATAGAAACAACAAATACGTTGCAGATACTTAGAGTAACTGGTAGGTTTGGAAGGTTAAGTTTGACTTCTGCTGACCATGAAGTTCTCATGGCTGAATTGTTGAAGCGGCTGGATGTAAACAAGGCTTCTCTCTTGCAAGAAGGACATAATTTCAAAACTCACTGCAAACCTACTCTTTATTTCTGATCCCTGTTCTTTGTTTGCTGCTGTAGAGTGATGACCAGAGTTGTGTTGTGATGAAAAACAACTAAAAATTAAGGTGTAGATGAATAGTAGACAAAATTTAATCAATGGGTTATGGTACTTTATTTTTATTTAGTAAATTAAAGAGAAGATATGTCATGAAATTGTAATTGTTCAAAAGATTTGCCAGGAATTGTTTGATGGAAGTGCCAGCAAAATTTTATAACAGAACCACAAATTGATTGTTGGTTCACAGGAAATATGATTTTTGAGGGTTGGGGGAATTAGAATCGTTTTTTTCTTCCAATACCATCTTTAATCATATTTAGTGAGAGAGAAAATCGGTGATTTTAGGTCAAGTTGTCTAGAGAGAAAGAGATTTGTGCTTTTTTTTTTTCTCTTATAGAAACTATCTGAACATTTTGTGTATTGGCAGTCGAGGGTCGGAAAGTGGAGTCTTAGGTGATGGATAAGATTATAGGGATCACATTGTACTTGGGTAAATGTTGTAATTGGCCAATTTTCCACCAATATGCGTAAATTTACAAAATTTTTATTTCAGGCCCCAATTCTTGGAAATCATATTTCCTTCAAACCAACATGCATGTGTATTTCGCATATTGATCTGCTTCACTGAATGTCTGCTTCTGTTAATGACGACTTATGCAAGTGACTTCTTGCGTTACTTTCTCTGATTTGGGGAAATAAAGTCAAAATCTCATCAGTACTTATCACTTTATTTTTGTTTTATGCTGCATTAAATGGTTGTAGAATGGAACAACAAAAAGTTTGAAATAAGAAAAAAAAAAAATAATCAAAAACTAGAGAGCTCTGAGAGAGCATATACCTCTGTCACTGCCATATGCTAACTAAAAACTGAATGAAAATCAGTTCATGTATGGTTACCATGGAGGGGAGATAACTGTGTAAGTTTTGATTTTCTGTATTTGGACTATTATTCACCTTTTTTTTTTATGTATGAAAAATATCTCTAAATCAAAGACATATCCCTTGATCCTTACCAAAATTCAATCGATTCTTCCTTGGCTTTCCGCAAAATGTTATTGAAATTCATTGATATTTCTAAATCAAAGACATATCCCTGGATCCACACCGAAATTTAATCAATTCTTCCTTAGCCTTCCACAAAATGTTATTGAAATTCATTGACACCTTTAAAACAAATTCTTGGATCCACACCGAAATTCAACTCTTCCTTAGCCTCCTGTTGAATGACGTTGGAATTCTTCAAGAGCTCTCGGAGATATTCTGAGACAGACAGGCATGAGTGAATACATATACCTCTTCCAAATTCGTTGATAGAAATAATGAAGATACTCTATCGGAACGTCAGACATTATGAGACCCCTACATCTGCTACTACTAGATTGTAAATGAACTGTATGGTATGGATAAATAGATAAGGAAGATATAACCATGGGGGTCTGCTGGGGATGGGGGGATCTGCCCCCCCTCCCTCTGGATCAGGCCTCTTCACTGAGGGCTAAGGGGATGGTTGAAAATTGGAACCTCATTGTCAATAAAGGGTTATGGTGTGGTACAAACATATGCCCGACTTGAAGTTCCATTATGAAAAGATTGTATCATTATTCACTCGTAACTGAGACGTCATTAAAATTTCTTTTTGCACCTACCTGGAAATATACCCCTGGGAGAACATCCTTTTCTCCCCCCCTTTCCCCCTCGGAAAAGCAGCAATAGATGCTATGGATATAACTATATGACTGTAGATTGGATTCCACTTAACAGGTTGGTCTCCATGGCCAAATTGGTAAAGTTGATGTCCATGTCAGACAGGTGTCCCGGAAATGGTATGCAAATCCATATCTCATAAGAAATAACTTCTTCATTTCTAATCCATGCTACTTAGAGAAAGGTCCGATTAGTCACTCAACAGAAACCTGTCTTTTGGCAGCATACCATGTTGTGGGTGAGCAACTAAGAAACTGGAAAAAGGGATGATCAATGAATCAGTTAAAGCCTTTTGTTGGGCAGTGATGACTAAAAAGTTCGACCTTTGAAAAACAAGCATGAACACTACTGGACACAAATGAAAGGACCAATTTAGCATAAAGTTACATTGCAAATTGCAGCCCCCCCTACTAAAAATTTATTTTGCTGGAGTATTTTAAAAAATATATGAAAACTGTTTTTTTCTAGACATAATAGAGAGTATATGTTTGAAGCCCTCTAGCTCCATTGATGCAGCCAGACCGACTTGAAGACTGAAGAAACCTAAAATGATTATAGAATGTGATAAAAAGCATTAAAAGTAAAAGAAAAATTAATCAAACCCTAGAAGACACCCAGGGAATGCAAAGCTCTGTCAAGGCTGTATTATAATTAAATCCGATCAATTCAATTACTTTTTCTGGAGCCTATTATCCAACCTTTCGAAAAATTTTGTGGATATTCATTGAGAACTTTTGGAGATATCGTGTGGACAAGCATGAAATTTTGGTGATATTATGAGGTATGGAAATATAACTACGACACAGGGGAGGTAAATGTGCATAGAACCGCCCCCAAAATTTTATCACTTCTCCTGTAGCCTATTAACCGCCCTGGCACAAGATTTCATTGAGAACTTTTGGAGATATCATATGGACAGACATGAGAAGATATGTATAAATGTATGGAAAAAAATATCTCCCATCCAAAAAATACCTGGATCCATCCCCAAATCCATTTAGTATTTCCAGAGAAGTCTTGTGGAAAGATAAAAAGACAGACAAAATGACGCTACCGAATACACATACCTCTCCTACTTCATTGTCAGGGGTAATAAGAAATTATAAAGCAATCGCGAGAACTTAATAAGTTTGAATACTGACTTACTCCCCTTAAAATTTAAATCTAGCCTTTTTATCAACTGTTTTAACCTCTTTTCCTGCAGAATATTAATAATATTTCTCAATCAAAAACTTACTCCAGCATTTGCCCCAAAATTCATTTCTCCCTCCTACCGAATATCATTGGAATTCATTGAGAATGAAAAGCATTGGAGATATTGTGTGGACTGACAGACAGATGGACACGAGTGAATACATCTACTTTTTCCAGCTTCTTTGGCTGCGGTAAAACATTAGTTCGGGTTGAACCCCTTTTATTCAGCGAGCTTGGGATCTGGACTTTGATCACTGAAATTGACCTTTGAGACCAATCTCCTCTTTTTGTTTCTTCAAATCATACATACCAGAAGATCAGACCCTAGAGTGCTGGCACAAACTATTCAAAGAAATTCCTCCATCTAATTTCTCTGTAACTCTTTCTTTTCAAGTATAGACAATGATTCATAGATAGACCTTTTAGCACAAGCACCATCTATTTATCTTGGTCTTCTGTATGACATCATAAAGGACTAAATTGTTACTGAATATATGAAATTAACAGAGCTGTGTCAACAGAAGACTTGGCTGCAGTGTAAACAAAGTTAGGTGCCTTAGCGCTGTTGACAGCCCTAACCTGGTGACAGATTCCAAACGTGCGGGACCATGATGAGTTGACGGGACAAAAATTGCTGGATCAAAGGGGTTCGATCTGTAACTGGGAAATAAATGTTTGGTTTTGTTTTCTCAACTCTTAATCTTTCGATTTCAAAAAAACAAATCTTGGCTCACAATCAGGTGTGTTTAATACAATATTTCATTTTGTTGCTGTATTTGCAAAGTTCTATTTTCTATGGAGGTGGTTAAGTGATAAGCAGCTCAGAAAATGGAATCCATACTGCGTTTACCTCACACTAATGGCCTTAGGGAAGGTATGAATCTATCTCTTCTCCCTCAAGCTATAGATAAATAGCAGGGCTTACTTGGCTCTCTAGCCTTGGTTGGCAACCAATCTATGAGACAGACAACTCAAAATGAGTCAGTGAGGGACTCATCTGGCTATCATATCCTTGACACTCTTGCAACGTCTGAATTTCTTTGATGAAGCATCGTCAATTATTGATAATCTTCCACTCGTATCTCTTCCATCTTATTTCCTTTGCTTCAAGTCTCTCAATGGCCATGGATTTATGATGTAACAGCAATGGAGAAAAAATAAACTAGGATCAGAGTGTAGTATCAGTTTGCAGTACATGCTTTGGTAGCTTCGCACCAGTGCAATGATGGCTTACTGGGGCACGGTATTGCTAAGCACAATAGGCCTGGGATCCATCCAGTGGCCTCAAAAAATAACCCGGACTGGGGCAGCTCTATTCCATCAAACTAAAAAAGGTGGCTCGGACTGCCCTGATGTCTTTGCAACACTAGTTGCCGGGACTGGAGCTATTTTTGCAGCTTTCCTGTATCTGGAACCCCACTTTGAAAACTACCTTGTGTCACATCTTGCTGTTGTGTGGAGGCAAGTAGATATGGATTAGAGTGTAGTATCTGTACAATCATTAGAATGTGTTATATACAAATGGATACAGCTTATGTTTTATGCATTTGGATGTAGAGAGAGAGAGAGAGAAATAGAAATAGAAAGAGATAGAGAGATCTCCATATGAAGCAATGTTTTTTCAAGTTTGTCTTGCAGACTCCTGAGCCGGAATCCCCAACTTTTTTTGAACTGTCAACCAATTTAATATCGACAATATTCTGGAGGTGGGGGATAATTGTATTGTACACAACAAAATATAGGTGATAGGTCAACTGTGTCACTTATAAATGGTTGATACACTTAATTTCATTTTTGGGAGGATTCATCTAACGAATTTCGATATTAAGATCTGGGGGAAATTGAATCTTTAGAATTTCACAGTATTTTCTATATTGCTTCTGTTGTGAGTTGGTAGTACATTCTGTGCGGCCTGGCACTGGTCTGTGGGCTGTTGGTTGGGGACCTCCGCTAACATTGAGTTTGATGCCGATAAAGCCACTGCCTGTTTCGGCCATCTGTTATCCCTTCTCAGTTGACATTGTTAATCTTTTGATCTGTTTAAGATCGAAGTGCAGTGTTTGACCTGTTTCTGGGGATCAATGTCTGAGGTTGAAATCAATGGAAAACCAAGTTGATCCAAAGCAGATGTGGAAAAGGGCGGAGTTCCTTTCCGAATTCTGGAATCCTCTGGAAATCCGCACAACTTAATTTATCTGTTTGCAGGGAAACAATAAAATTAGTGGTCGATGGAACCAAGAATACGATGTAGAATTCACAGTGTTTTTCTGGGAGGGGTGGATAAGCCTGACAATATCTATCTATCTAAATCTGCTTGTATCTATCTATCTACATATATATATATACAGAGAAAGAGAAATATCAGTCTATTCATACCTATCAATCTGTCTCAGTCTATTCATATCCATCTATCTCAGTCTATTCATATATATCTATCTATCATAGTCTATTCGTATATATATATATCTATCTCAGTCCATATCTATCAATCTATCACAGTCTATTCTCATCTATCAATCTATCTCTGTCAATTCATATATATCAATCTATCTCTGAGTCAATTCATATATATATATATCTATTTATCTATCTTGGTTGTGTCATACTCATTTCTATCTAAGTCCATTCCTATCTATCCTAATATTTATCTCATCAGTGTGGGTATGTATTATCATATAAATATCTACATATAAATATCTATATATAAATATATATATATATATATATATATATATGTATATATATATATATATATAATAAGTGTCCGTGTGTATATATTGTGTCATTGTGTTTGTGTGTATATATGATTATAAACGCATTATATTACTTTGAATATCTATTTGAAATGATCTCCCATTTTTACTCTGTGAATATATCATTTGATAACAGGAGATAATTTCAAATGGAGTTTCAACATTATATAATGAAATTTTTACATATACATATGTATGTATATATATATATATATATATATATATATCAGTCTGCTCAAATCCATTTTGTTCTGTTCATCTTTCTATATATATACATGTATTTATGTCTTTCTGTATCAAACATAGAAAAAATAAAACATCCACGAATATACTTTTAGGCATACCATGTAACCTATAAGTAAGAAAGCATAGTTGATCAATAAAATATTGATTACCTACCGAGTATGTTTTTCAAGATAACTTTGATCAGATATGTGTTAATTTTACCTCAGTGGCTTCAATGTTCCCTGGAGGTTACCACATCAAACATACAAGTGGAAAAGGCTATTATACGTATAAATATATTGCTACTTAATTTCACCATCATCATCATCATCATCATCAATCTTCTATCGTCCGTCATTAGATATAGACTTTCCCCAGGATTTGCCACACTTTTCTATCGTGGGCGTCGGGGAGCCATTGCCTTCTGAACTTGTCCAGCTCGTCTCTCCATCTTGTAATCCACCGGCCTCGGCTGTGCTTGTGATCTCTGAGGATCCATTTTGTGAATCGTGATGTCCATTGGTTGCCAGCTATACCTGCAACATGGCCAGTCCTTTGCCATTCAAGTTTTCTAGTGGATTTTATGATATCTTGGACTCCTGTTTTCTCTGTGATATACTACGCTGTCTTGTGATCTCTCTATGTGAGGTTGAGCACGATTCTTTCATGTGCACGTTGCATGCTGCTCAGTCTGCGGGTCTGTCTCTTGGTTAGGTTCCATGTTTCAGCTCCATAGGTGACTATCAGGAGGATGCATTGCTTGTATTCCCTTTTTAGGAATTACCAGTCTATTTAACATATCACAAAACAGAAGTGTATCTCGTGATATGCAAAGCCTGGGCAGGGACGCTGTAGGCAGTACAAAAGCATTGAAAAAAATAGAGTGAAAGACATCCTTAAAAATCTTGTTAAAACACGTTGAAAATTTCAACAATGGTCAGCATTTTGTGTTTTATCCGGCTAAGTCCACGGACTCATACTGTCAGGCCTGATTACTTATTTTTCACTAAACAACTTGAACTTGCCATCACAGTCAGTTATTGAACAACCGTAGCATGAAAATTTGAAGTCATGAGTCCATTGAAGAATAAATATGGTCAGAATAAATTCCATTTATGACATCACTGACATTTTCGACTGGAAAACATCTAAAATAGAGTAGAAAAAAAATGATCTAGAAACAACTAGATTTTGGAGAATCTGGAACATACGCAAAAAAAAATATATATATATATATATATATATATTATATATATATATAAAGAAGGATAGAATATTTTGCCATCTTTGATGGCTACAGTTATTCGACTAGAGGGCACTCAGAATGCCAACATTGTACGCTAACTAAAAATTGAACAGAAAAAAAAACAAGCGAGAAAACTTAAATGTGCAAATATTGAGTTATTTCCCTTAAAATTTGAATTCAAAATTTTTATCAACTGTTAAATTTAAACCTCTTCCCGTGCAGAATAATGAAAATATCTTTCAATTTAAGATAAATTTCTGTATCCGCCCCCAAATTTAAACTATTCCTATAGCACACGACTTCAACAAAGTTTCTTTGGAATTCCCTGAGAACTTCTGGAGATTGTGTGTGCAAAGAGACGGACGGACGGACGGACATGGGTGAATACGTATTCCTCTTCCAATTTTGTTGGCAGAAGTGAGAAATAGAGGTGATGATGATGTTTTTGTCCTTCGTGGTTGAAGATAACCCCGGCTTTAGTTGCGAGTAAACACGGTCTGAACGCATGATTCGCGCTTGACTGGGATTTGAATGAAGTAGAGTTTGCACGTGTCATTTGCCTCTCTCCCTCTCTCGTCCGGTTCTGCCCGGGCCCAGACGCTGGACGAAGTCCGGATGGCTGGAAACAGACGAGGACGCTGGTGATAGCCGTAGCGCTCCGTGTGTCACGCTGTTCTCTTCACACTTCACAACGCATTGCAGTTTGAAGTCAGAGTTGTAGCGTTCTTGAAAGGACTGATCATCATCATCATCATCATCATCATCATCATCATCAGTCTTTTAACGTCCGTCGTTAGACATAGACCTTCCCCAAGATTCGCTACACTTCTCTATCATGGGCGTCGCGGAGCTAGTACTTCCTGAACTTGTCTAGCTCGTCTCTCCATCTAATATTCTGCCGGCTTCGGATGCACATATGATCTTGGGGGATCCATGTCGTGAGTCGTGATGTCCATCGGTTAGTCGTGATGTCAATCAAGGCCAAAGAGCCGGGTCTCCTCTGCTATTTATCCATAGATTGAGGGGTGAGTGGAATCATGCATTTCCCAAGGGTTTCATTGCAAAGTGAATGCATTCCATTTTCCGTGCTATTAAAAGTTAAGCCACCTCCGCTTCCATAGAAAAAAAGTTCACTTTACCGTCTGAAAAATATCTGTTTATCACGTTTCAAAAATTGAATGCATGACTTGAGAGGTTTTTGCTGGATGAGTGGTAATGTTTTATGCGTCCTCGTTAATTTCTCCAACATTTCGTCAAAGTTTTTCTTGATAAAATTTGTGTTATAATGAAAATACTTTCTTGAGTTTCTAAGTTATTAACAATTTTTATAACAAATTACAGAAGAAGTGATATTTTTGTGTTCCAAGAGATTCTGACTTAATTTCCTAAACCATTCCGTCAAGAATTACTGAAGAGTTAGCACAGTAATACTCGCTTAGCGCTGTCCGGAATAGCATTGATTCATTATTGCACTATTTTCTTAATAAGTTTTGGGTGATGGTTACCTTTTCCGTCCTAAATTCAGCAATTGTTTTCAGCGTTCTTTTTTGCAGCACTGGGTTTGTTTGGGAAGCACAGCACAGAACGACATTTTCATATTTTTCACTTTTTAAATTTCAAATTGTATTTTAATAATTTTAACAGCAAAGTATATAAGTTATGGTTAGTATTTTTGGGATTAGTGTCGTTAGGATTAGTGATTTTTGGGTTAATGTTTGTAGGATTAGTGTTTTAGAGTTAGTAATTTCAGGTTTAATGTTGATAGGGCTAGTGTTTTGAGGGTTAATAATTTCAGGGTTAATGTTGATGGGGTTAGTGTTTTGAGGGTTAATAATTTCAGGGTTATTGTTGATGGGGTTAGTATTTAGGGTTCAGGAACTGTACTTGTAGGTGCAGCAGGCCTACCATTTCTACTATTCGATTCGGGAAAGAACGTGGAACACAGTGCTGTAAAAAAGAACGCTGAAAATGATTGGCGAATTTAGCACGGAAAAAGTAACAATCGCCAAATTTAGTAATGTTAAATTTCCGAAATGAATATAGATAAAAGACTGCATCATAGACTGTCTCCGAGATAACTGCATTCTGTACGTGTGGGCGAAGTTCTATTCTTGTTTTTTGAGGGGAAAGGCATTAAGTAAATTACTTCTACTCGCGTAGAACGATCTTAAGCAAGACTCATAGAAAGATCTTAAGCAAGACTCTTCCCTAATTCTTCCATAAGAAGAAGAGCAAATAAGCCAAGACAAATACAGTAATATCCCGCTTAGCGTTACCCTGTTTTGTGCTTAGCCTCTATAGCACTGTTTTTCAAATGTTTTTGGTGGTGAATTTACAAATGTTGAATTTCTGAAATATGTAATAAGAAACAACATTCATAGACAATCTCCGTAATAGCTGTATGCTGTACACTACGATCAATGTGCCTAAGGTATGAGGATATACACAATAATTCATCTTATAGCAACATATACTGATATTTCATCAGTTGTGGAAAGTAGGAACCATATGTATACAGCCAAACTGCATAATTTTCATAAGATCATTGAGAGTAAGCAACGATGAGCCTATCATTATCCAGATGGGTGACCGTCTGTCGTATGCAGTAAAGATTGTTCTGTCTCAGCCTATGCTCACTTGCCGATCAACAGGATATCTTGCCAAGCTTATCCAGACTGAACAACAGGTCCTTTCTCACATACGGCTCCTTGGAGGCTGTCTGCTATCCTAGAAACTGCCATACTTGTATTGAGTGGCAGCGATCACACACTCATATACGAGATAAATAGTACTAATCCATTCCATCTTGTTGAGGCTCAACAATGACACTGTATATTTTGAAACAATAAGAATGGCCCTGACTGGGGCCGCAACGGCAATGCAAAGGAACGTATTCTGGACGTATCTGATTAGTTATAATATCCCCCCCGTATAGCGCTGTTTTGTCTAGCACAGCATTTTTAGTAACGTCTCTACAGCGCTAACTGAGGTATAACTGTAATAATTCTGATCTTTGAAAGAAAAAAAAAGAACCTTTCACTGGTATTTTTCCCTTTCTCTTTCTTTTTTGTTTATTTTGTCAACATTCCTATGTTACAATTAAATATGTATGGATAATAATAATCTATAAGTTTTCATTTTCCTTTTTAGTTTTTTTTCATTTTCTTTCATTTATTGCACCCGATACAGTGGTTCCCAAACCCAGGGTCATGACCCAAAAGTCAGTTGTATGGAAGCTCCTTTGGGTTGTGTGTTGGTTTGAAAAATAATTATGAAAAAAGAAAAAAAAAACAAAAGTAAAAACAAATGGGGAAAGGATAATGAAAAAGTGTTTAAAAAATGTTAAGAGTAAAAAATAGTTGAAATATATTTACATCACAATTAACACAAAGCATCGTAGAGACTCTGGAAAAAGAAAATATTGATGAATCGTAAAGCATTTATTATGAAAACTCCTGGTATATTCCGATCTGTTCTTATACAATATATATACTTCATTATTAGAGTAATGCGAAATTCAGTAAAATTTATTGGATAAAAAGAAATGAAGAATTCCTTGATTCTTTGGAATCAAATGAAAACCTGATCAAAGTCGCTGGTTTTTTATTCGTTAACAACGTTGTTTTTCTTTCTTAATTCGAAAAGACGTCCATTCTCCTTGATTCTTCGAAATCAAATGAATACTTAGTCAAACGAATGATCTCCGGTTTTCCATTTGTTAGCTAACGTTTTTTTCTTTCTCAGAACGAAGAGACGTGTGTTCTTAGTCAAACTAAGAATCGACGTTTTTCCATTTGTTAGCTAACGTTTTTTTCTTTCTTAATTCGAAAAGACGAGTGTTTTTGGTCAAACTAAGAATCGACGTTTTTTCATTTGTTAACTAATGTTTTTTTCTTTCTTGGATCGAAGAGACGTGCATTCTTAGTCAAACTAAGAATCAACGTTTTTTCATTTGTTAGCTAACGTTTTTTTTCTTTCTTAATTCGAAAAGACGAGTGTTTTGGTCAAACTAAGAATCGACGTTTTTTCATTTGTTAACTAATGATTTTTTTCTTTCTTGGATCGAAGAGACGTGCATTCTTCGTCAAACTAAGAATCAACGTTTTTTCATTTGTTAGCTAACGTTTTTTTTCTTTCTTAATTCAAAAAGATGAGCGTTCTTGGTCAAACTAAGAATCGACGTTTTTTCATTTGTTAGCTAACGTTTTTTTTCTTTCTCAATTCGAAAAGACGAGTGTTTATAGTCAAACTAAGAATCAACGTTTTTTCATTTGTTAGCTAACGTTTTTTTCTTTCTTGGATCGAAGAGACGTGCATTCTTAGTCAAACTGAGAATCGATGATTTTACATTTGTTCGCTAACATTTTTTTTTCAATTCGTAAAGACATGCATTCTCCTCGATACTTTGAAATCAAATGAATATTTAGTCAAAAGAAGAATCGCCAGTTTTCATCTGTTAGCAACGTTTTTTTTTTCTTTCTTAATTCGGAAAGAAGTCCATTTTCGTTGAGTCTTTGGAATCCAATGGCTATTTGATTAAAGAAAGTGTCGTCCTGGTTACGTGCGCTAGCATCTCTCTTTTTTCTTGTGGAAGAATCATTGGGAATCTGCGTCTGTAAGAATTAGGGAAAAAAAAAAAGTTGATAACAGATGTTCATAGGGGCGACAGTTTGATTGATCAAATATTTATTTGATTTTAAATCATCATCATCTCCTCTAGTCACGCCCCTGATGTATCCATAGAAGAACTGATGATTCCTTGTCTGTCTCTTCCTCGTCTAAATTGGATGCGTCACGTATTGTAGTAATTGGTCTCCAGATACGATACTGGGGCATCGACGAAGATTTGCTAGAGGACTGATGAAACCACAAGATTGATGAAGAGCATTGTACTGCATTTATTGTCCTGATATATATATATATATATATATATATATATATATATATATATATATATATATATATATATTTATTCATATATATTTATGTATATATATATAGTATGTATGTATGTATATGTATATATATATAATGTGTATGTATGTATGTATGTGTATATGTATATGTATGTATATATATATGTATATGTATGTATATATATACATATATGTATATATATATATATACATATATGTATATATATATACATATATATATGTATATATATATATATATATATATACATATATATATATATATAAAATAATCACTTTTTCATCACATCCATTTAAAGATCGTTTTTGGGGGGGAGGGGGTAGCTTCGAAAGTGACGTGCATTTTCTTCGATTCTCAGACGTATCTCATTTGATTCCAAAGAATCGAGGAGAATGGATATCTTGTAAAATCAGGGGAAAACGTTGAAAACGGATGTAGTTTATCTTTAGTAGTTCATCGGTAGTAAAGGTCATTAAGTATCTGATTAGGGTAATTAGGTCCTTTACCAAGGTTACTCTGTATGTATGGTGGCATGTCCTTCCTGACTGGCGTGGTTGAAAGCGATTTTACTGCTCAGTAGGCAAAAACTGAAACTGGGCTGCAAGTTGCCAATCCTCCGCTACACTGACTATTCATTTGTTCTCGAAGAATCAAGGAAAATGGACTTCTTTTTGAATTGAGAGGAAAAAAAAAGGCCTGTTGCCAATGCTTATAACCATGTGCGACTCCTTGTATTTTTGTGATTTTAAGAAATCAAGGCACAGACGTTTTTTGAATTGAGAGGGAAAAAAAAACAAACTTTGAAAATTAATTTACAAAATTTGGGAAAAAAAAAAAAGATTTTGTTGTTAGTTCAGTCTGTTAAGAAGGAATGGGAAAGAGGTGTTTCATATGTGCCCAGATAAGATGAGTTACAGACTCTGTTTATTTTCAGTGAATCTGTTTGCATCATAAGAGCTGTCCTGGGATTAAAACGTTAAAATACTATAAAGCACTCAGAGAGAACACATCTCTGACAACACCATACACTAACTCGAGCGAAATAATAACCTGGATCCAACCTAACATTTAATCACTTTTTCTTTAGCCCATGGCCCTCCCTTCCAGAAAATTTCATTGAAATTCATCGCGGACTTTCGGAGATACCATGTGGACAGTCATAAGCAAATACATAAATGTATGAAAAATAACAAGAGAAATATCATCTTTCAATCGGTAACCAATTACTGTATTCACCTTAGAATTTAATCACTTCTTCCTTAGCCCATAATCCTCTTGTCCGCAAAATTTCATTGAAGTTCATTGAGAACTTTTGGAGATATTGCATGGACAGACAGACAGACGGCAAAACACTGGGTTAATACAAAATGGAAGTGAAAAAAAATATTTAAAAAAAAGAAAAGAAAAGAAAAAGAGAGAGTGAAAAAAAAAGAAAGAAAGAAAGAAAGAAAGAGAAAATCCCCTTCCCAGCGTTATCCTCAGAGTGAGGCAAGTTCGCGTTGCAATCTGTTTAGAAAATGTCTTCCTCCGCTCGTTCCTGTTTTACGGACCCAACGAGACTGTTGGTTGCGGTGGGACTTGCGAAAAAGAAATCAAGTACCTCCCCATTGCCACAACAACAACAACAACAACAACTGCTTCCAACATCAACAACAACACCTCCACCACCACCACCATCAGTAGAACCATCAACTACTAATACTACTACTACTACTACTACTTCTACTACTACTACTACTACTACTAATCCACCACTACCACTAACAACATCATCATCATCTACATCACCTTGTGCACGTTGCAAACGATTAGGATTTCGGGTAAGAAACTTGAAAACATACTAAGGTTTCTTGTATATATATATATATATATATATATATATATATATATATATATATATATATTCTTATTTTGTATTGCAGTTTTTGTTTTGATTTAAATAACTGATTTATTTGGTAGAAATGATTTCTTTAAATTTTTATTTTAGTAGTTTTTTTTCCACCAGGCATGTTTTACTATTTTGTTCGGACTTTTCGAGACGAGATATTATCATCATCTGACTCTGACTTACTTATTCTAGTATCCTCATCTTGGTTGTTATAGTCACAACGTTTCGGCCGTTGTACCCTCCAGCCTTCTTCTAGTGTCTGTCATAGTTGGTAACCTCCTGGGAATTTCCAACCGAGCCCTTCATTCAGCTCGTAAGGGTAGATGGTCTCATTCCGTTGTCTATGCCAGAAAATATCTTGTATCAGCTGATTCTTCTTCGTTAATTTGTCTTTGTGATGTTGCTTGTCTGCCTCTTCAACTGAGCCAGAGTTTATGACATTTTTGCACAACTGTGGGATTGAACTCACTACCACCAGGTTGCTATGTATGCTAAACTAATGGCCTTTATCTACTCGGGCATGTGTTTCATGGCAACCCCAAAAGTGTTAGTTTAGCATATTTAGTAGACTGCTCGCCAGTCGTGAATTCCATCCCTGGGTCGACGAATACAGAAAAATCCTATATTCTGGTTCAGTGCTGGAGGCAGATAAGTAACATTGCAAGAAAGAATTAACAGATATGAAATGTTCTCTTGAATTGACTGAGGAATGAGGACAATTTAGCCATATGGATTGAATAAAGGCTTTGGTAAGGTTCCCCAGAAGTTTACTGAATACAACAGACACCTAAAGAAGGCCTGGAGAGCATAGTTTCCTCCAAGCTGAGCATATGTCTGCGTGTATGAATGTTTTGCAACCAGCGCACAAAGGAAATTAATGTGCACAGAAAAGATTCTAAAATCTGTCGCTAGCTTGCTGAGTTTTCAATGGGAAAGTATTGATTCCCTTTGTCGAATTCAAAAGTGCACACTTACTTTTTTAGGAAAAAGCACAATATTTTTGCACACGTTGACTACAAAAAACTATAAGGAACATTACCGGAGCGTACAACGGACAAATCATGACTATAACTACCAAGATGAAGGTACAGTAGTCCAAGTGAGCCGATGTGTAATAAGCATGTTTTGCACATTTGCACATGTATCATTGTTCTCAGTTTATTCTCTCATCAAGGGTGTGGCAGGGTTAGGGACATTCAGGCAATTGTTAGTAAGACCCACTTTCAGCTTGCGAGGCCTGTCGAAACTTAGTTCTGTTCATGCAACAGGAATTCCCCAATGGTCACCCAACTAGGTACTGACCCGGTTAGATAGTGCTTAACTTGGATGATCCAGTGCATCCAACATATTTTTGGCCATGACTACAGCCTATGAAAACCGAAGACGAGCTCTCTACCATTGAGCAACGGTGATCGGTAGCTCATTGTTGAACTTTGGATTTTAAGGTTAAATTTTAATTCCTGGAGTCATTTCACTTTATTTTGTTTCTTAGTTTCTTTGGAAAAAAATCCGAACTAAACAATTAATTTGTTTTTATTATACGTTGGGAGGTGCAGTGTGTCCGAAAGGATGATGTCATGGAGAATGGATTCAGCAAGCTGAGTTCAAACTTTGGCAGGGGTGATTTGGTCCACTTCATAGTGATGTCTTGGGAAAGGTATGAATCAATCCGCTCTTCCCCCTGCTATGAGTAAAATAGCACAGGGCAAAGTAAGTGGTCTCACTTTAGGTGTTCATTGCCAATAAATCTAATTTACATGTAGCGAACGGGAGCTAAAGCAGAGATAGTTGAAGCCATAGCCAGCATAAGGGCATTACTCATTTATTCGAACTGTTGTCCTCATCTTTGTTGTTATAGTTACAACTTTCCAGCTGCTGTGCTCTCTGGAATTGCTCAGGTCCCTATTGTATTTAATAATGTTTTCGTAATCCTGGACAATGGCCAAGGGCAGGGGTCCCTGTCTTTTTTTCCATTGCAGTCTTGTTTGAATGAATAAATATTCTTACAGACCGGCTGACTGGGAGGAAGGTGTTTAATCATAACTGGAATATTGCTATCACTTGATACACTTGATACACGTATGGTGGCCCCTTGGAGAGCACTCTGTCCCTCATAAAGGAGCTGGTGCTTGAGAGAGAAACCGACTGCTCGGTTCTCTGAACAATCTTGTTGCCACATATGCCATCTGGTATTTCCAGATTGTCACCCATCTGGGTTATGACCAAGCCTGACATGGCTTAATTTTAATGATCTACTGAGAACTGGAATATCCAATGTGATCTGGCTGAATAGAATGACTGGGATATAGATCAGTTTCGTCACTTGTAAATGGCAAATACACTCAATTTCGTTTCTGGAAGGGTTATTCTTGCTAACAAAAATGATTATTATAATTTCAACAGACTCATATTGCTGAATTAGATTGTTTCCTTTGGAATTTTACGAAATCCCTATGAACTTTGTGGAATCTCTAAGAATTTTGTAGAATCCCTATGAATTTTATGAAATCCGTATGAATTCTGTGAAATCCCTATGAATTTTATGAAATCTCTATGAATTTTGTGGAATCATTAGAAATTCTATAGAATCCCTATGAATTTTGTGAAATCTGTATGAATTTTATGAAATCTGTATGAATTTTGTGAAATCCCTATGAATTCTGTAGAATCCCTATGAATTCTATAAAATCCTTTGGAATTTTATGAGATCCCTGAACTTTTCAGCAATTTCACGATATGCCTCGGCTCACAATCAAAGTAGTAATGGTTAACAAGCTTTTAATGCTGGTCATCACAACTGTAATGAGTTCCTTCCTCATTGGGTGCCCCACTATTGAGCTCATTGGTCAAACTAAGCTAAACGTGGTGAACACCAAGTATATTCAGCTTCAGTATTTACAGTATATATGCAGCTTAGTTTGATACAAGGCCACAGTTGTTGGGGCCCCCAGTGAGGATCAGACTCATTACTGTAATAATGGTCAGCATTGCAAGTTTGTTAACCATTACTAAACTGATTGTGAAACTAGGGATTTCATAAAATCCCTAGTTTCACAATTTCACTGTAACATGTACAAGTCTCAGGGACATGATTTTCACTGTGTGCGTGGGGAACGAAGAAAAACTAATGTGATCGGGTAGCAGAAGTGCCTTGTGGCTGAAATCATTATATAAGTGCCACCATCGCCAGAGATCAGTGTTCAAAACCTAGTGAAAGCCAGGATTTTGAATGCCAATTTTCTAGGTCAGCAGAGCCCACCCTATACTGTCCTTGTGTCATACTAAGCTAAATCTGGTAAGCATCAATAATCAGGTTGGCGGAATTTGAGTTAATTTTGTTTTGGTCCCAGCAAATTGTGTATGAAACATTCTTTTCATTAATTAAAATCAGCCTCACCCTTTAATCAAGTGGAAAGTTCATATATATAATGAGTTTGTAATTACACTTGATTAACCCAACCCAGATTTTAACGTGTCTTGTTGAGGGGCCCTGAGTCTTTTCTTTTCTTTTTTTTAAATGTATGAAACAAGGTCAGGATATTTATAATAATTAACATTTTTTCCCTGTAGATTCTATGTGGCTTGTTGGGTCTCATTGCTCTTACAGTAGTGGATACGTTGCATAGTTCGGATTTACTTGCCCCACACCCAAGATGGATTACCTTCCTGGGCTAAAGGGCTCCAACTACCATACTATTTATCCATAGAACGGACTTATTTTAGAGTTTGTTTGTAAAAATGAAAGGTGTACACTCTTTGGTATGAACAAAAATATAGAGTGACTTGTTCTGAACATCACAAAATAATGGACACAGATTATACATATAACTTGTTCATTATAAGCTTATGCAATGCTCTTCCAACTTCGGAATAGAGCACTCTAGTGGATGGGGGATTATGCGTGAATAAATATATTGCTTAAATTCAACCTTACTGACTGTCCAGTTCTGCGCAGGGCAGAGATAAAATGCCAGCCTTTGGTTCTGAAGCGAAGGTTTTGATCTTACCTCGTGGTACTGGATGGGTTAATGGATAGTCTATAGCCACCCTGAAGAGTTGTAATACAACGAAACAGTTTTCTGTGGATGACACAATTATTTAATTATATATATGTATATAGTGTGACATTACATGAACTGTGCATTACAAAACAATGAACATGAGTTTATATATATATATACATGTATATATATATTGATCAAACCTTCAATAGATAGGGTGGCCGCTTCAATGTAGCGTTGCACCTACCATTAAGCTCAACAGCCGCTCGTTATGCAAAGTATGTAATTACACTTGATTAACCCAACCTAGATTTTAACTGCCTTCACGCCAAATTTTCATAGTGTTTTATTCTCGGTCTGTATCTGCTCTATTTGTTTCTTTCAACGTGGCAGATATGTACGAAGAAATGGATTAATGATAATACATAACTGTCATGCTGAAAGAAACTAATTGAGCAAATAAAGACTGAAGTTGAAAATTTGGAGTGAAAACAGTCATTTTGGCCTTTGCATTACAGGCAGCTGGTTAGTTTAATGGTAGGAGCATATATATATATATATAAACATATAATGACATGTACTTGGTGTTTCAAAACAAAGGACACTGGTATATATATATATATATATATATATATATACACACACACATACATATATATATATATATATGTATGTATATATATATATATATATGTGTGTATGTATATATATATGTAAATAGATAAAATATATATATATATATCTATTAGAAGATGGCTATATGATCTGACAGAATGATTATAAATTGCGTTATATTGTACAGAAACTTATTTGAGATGATCTACCATCGTTACACCTTTAATATATCACTCGATTTATTAGCTGCTTCAACATAGCGATGCTATTACCATTGTGCTAAACAACTGCTGGTAATGCTAAAGGCCTAAATAACTGCTTTCACTCCAAATTCTCATCTTGTTTATTCTCAGTCTATTCGTCTCTTTCAATGCGACAATTATGTATTGAGAAATGGACATATTTGGTGTGACAAAATGAATTTTAAGTTGCGTTATATTATATAGAAACTTAATTGAGTGATCCACTAACTGCGTAATGATGGGAGATCGTCTAAAATAAGTTTCTGTATATTATAACATGATTCATAATTCATATATATATATATATATATATATATATATATTTATAGATGTGGATGTGCGTGTTAGCGTTACTTGCAAAGATGGTGAAATTTAATATAGAGGCCGAATTTTATAAGGTTAAGCTTTACTTTTTGCATGATTGCTATGACAAATTTTTTTTTTTGTTTGTATTTTGGAATTCTTTTTTTTATTCCTTTTTTATCTGCATTCATTTTGTGACCTCTCAACCCACCATGACCTTTGTGACCTCTCAACCCACCATGACCTTTGTGACCTCTCAACCTACCGTGACCTTTGTGACCCCCCATCCTCTCCATCTGCATGGCACTGTTGAAAAATGCAAAAGAAAAAAACCTCAAAATGCAGCATTTCTCCTGTAAATTGGCATGTTCGTGCCCTCGTGTCGTGGCCTGCGATTCTCTTCGATTGCAAATTGCCTGCTCGCTGTCTTGACAAACACAGAGATTATTTATTACCAGCATATTACTCGTCAAATCCCACAGGATTTTTTCATGTTATTCAATGATAAATCATACAAATATACATTTTCGTATAAATGTATTTATTTATCGGGATGAAATCAACTTGCAAATACTGAGTTAAGAGTTTGTTTTTTATGTTTCTGTCTAATTCATTTCATTTTTACAGTTGGTGTACTGTGTAAGATAAATATACTCCTTTGCTGTTCGGAAGATAGCAGCAGTGAGCCGATAATTGCTTGCGTATCTGTAACTTGAATTTCCCTCTATATTCAAGCTGTGTCAGTTCAATCTAACGCATATGATAGTTGCCTACCGACCTCTTGTTTGTGAGTTCTATTCGCTGCAGGATTAAGTTAATTTCATGTATTTGTTTACTTCAGCATGACAGGAAAGACAAACCAACCTATCAATCAACAAAAATGTGACATGGTCTTTTATGCGATAAGATCACTTCCTGACTACTTTTCATCTTAATCTTTATTTTTTAGTTGTTTTTTATCACTACTCAACTCAGACCATTAATCTATGGCTGTGAGCAAACTGCATGGATAAGAAATGAAGAATTAGTTCCTGGTGAGACTTTAACTCACATACATCATACATCCCCATTGCTAGAGGAAAGCCTGGTTAAATTCACCAGCTGCTATACCAACTTAGCTACAGAAGCACTGATGGCTAGCAGAAGTCCAAATCCAACTTTCAAACCTGTTCTACATCTATTGGATAGTGGTCCAAAATTAATCATAATATCTGTATACTGCGCACGTGTGTCAGAACTAATTATCTAAAATTATCCAAAAAATTATCTAGGGAACATTGGTATTTTATCAAAATTATCTAAAGAAAACAGATCTTTTATCTAAAAATTATCTAAAAAAAAATAATCAGCACAAGATTGTTGGTCCAAATCAACCATAGAGATCCCAAAAAGCACTTTAATGAAAAAACAAAAAAGATTTTTTTAGATGATGGGTAGTAGTGTACTCATGTGAAATTTACAAGGTTATAGCCCCCAAAAATGTGACCAGGAGCTCATAAACACACACACACACACACACACACACATACACTCACACACACATACACAAACATACACACACAAACATCCACACACATACACATACGCACATACACACACATACACACACACACATACACACATACATACACACACATGTATACATACACACACATAGCTAGATAGATAGACACATGGGCACACACACTCAAAGATAAAAGAATCTGTGGCCCACTTGGTTGGTTGGTTGGGCTATTGGTGTGGCTAAGGTGATTCAACTGTTGACAATACTTCATCTAATGAAAAAAATCAATTTTGAAAATTAAATAACTCATCATCATAGTAAATAATTAAACAACCGCAGCATCGAAATTTGAAGTCGTGAGAAAAAACCATTGAAGAATAAATATGGTAAAAAAATGTGTTTTTTTAAATTTTCAGACAGCAATCTTTTTTATCTTCTTTGGGGCCTCATTTTGACGGTTTATTAATAACATCTAGATTCTCTAGAAACAGAATAATCTTGATGTTTCAAATCTGTAGATAAAACAATATGGCCAGGAGCACAAACACATAAACACAGAGACTCTCAGAGAGAGAAGAATCTGTCGCCAATTTGGCTGGTTGGTTGGGCCATTGGTGGGGCTGCATTCATTCAACTGTTGACAATACTTCATCTAATAAAAAAAATCAATTTTGAAAATCAAATAACTCACCATCATTGTCAATAATTAAACAACCATAGCATCAAAATTTGAAGTCGTGAGAAAAAACATTGAAGAATAAATATGGTAAAAAAATGTGTTTTTTCTAATTTTCAGACAGAAATCTTTTTTGACTTCCTTGGGGCCTCATTTTGACGGTTTATTTATAACATCTTGATTCTCCAGAAACAGGATAATCTAGATGTTTCAAATCTGTAGATAAAACAATATGGCCAGGAGCACAAACACATAAACTCACAAACTCTCAAAGAGAGAAGAATCTGTTGCCCACTTGGCTGGTTGGTTGTGTCATTATCAGGGATACGCTTGTTTGACTTCACAATACTTCATCTAATAAGGAAATTAATTTAGTAAAAATGATCATAAAATAATGGAAATTAATTGTCAATGATTTTAAGAAAAGTCATCAATTTTCAAAGGGTTTTCTGAAAGCCACACTACATCAACTTGTCAGTTGATTGTTCAACTCGGACTAGAGTGGCTTTCAAAGCTCAACAGGGACATGGGACGGAATTTTTTGTTTAGAAAATGAAGGAACTCGGCATTACAGTCAATAGTGGAAAAAAATTGTCAAAATTTGAAGTTATGTAAAAGAAGAATAGATATGGTCAGAATTAATTCTATTGATGACATCACAGGCATTTCCCACTGAAAACATCTGAAATAGAGTAAAAAACATCTAGAAATATCTAGATTCTGGAGAATCTAGATGGTATTATTAAACTATCAAAATAAGGCCCCAAAGAAGCCAGAAAAGATTTTTGTCCAAAAATTTAAAAAAACATATTTTTAGAAATAATATAGTGGAGCGTTGATATCAATTTTCAGATCTGTAAACAAAATGGTATGGCCAGGAGTGCTGGAAAACACAAACAAAGATATGCACATATACAAAAGGATAGAACACTTCGCCATCTTTGATGGCTATGGTTGCTCAACTGAGAACATCTCACTGTTAAATATTATGGAGCCAACTGTACTGCATTGGTATCTGAAAATAGAATAACTCATTTTACGAGTGTTGCTGAAAGCCAGTCATTCTAAACATTGGCTTTAGAGCCCCCAAGTGGCCGGAAGTGGAGCTGAGGGAGTGATAAAGTATTGCATGTGGATGCAGTTTTCTAAAAAGTTGCCAAACTTTTGTTTCATGACGGACAAAGCTACTCCCACTTGGCCAATAACTGAGGTATTATTTTCTAATATATAACCATACACACATATATATGTATATATATATGTATATGTATATGAATATATATATATGTATATATATATGTATGTATATGTATATATATATATATGTATGTATATATATATGTGTATATGTATATATATATATATGTATATATATATGTGTGTATGTATATATATATGTGTATGTATATATATATGTGTGTATGTATGTATATATACATATATGTATGTATATATATATGTATATATATATGTAAATATATATATATGTATATATATATATATGTATATATATATATGTATATATATATATATGTATATATATATGTATATATATATATATATATATGTATGTATATATATATGTATATATATATATATATATATGTATGTATATATATATGTATATATATATATATATATGTATGTATATATGTATATGTATATATATATCTATGTATATATATGTATGTATATATGTATATGTATATATATATCTATGTATATATATGTATGTATATGTATATATATATCTATGTATATATATGTATGTATATGTATATGTATATATATATCTATGTATATATATGTATGTATATGTATATGTATATATATATATCTATGTATATATATATGTATGTATATGTATATATATATCTATGTATATATATGTATGTATATATATATCTATGTATATATATGTATGTATATATATATATATATATATATCTATGTATATATATATGTATGTATATGTATATATATATCTATGTATATATATATGTATGTATATGTATATATATATCTATGTATATATATGTATGTATATATATATATATATATATATGTATATATATATGTATGTATATGTATATATATATGTATGTATATGTATATATATATCTATGTATGTATATGTATATATATATGTATGTATATATACATACATATGTATATGTATATATATATATATACGTGTATATATATATGTACAATACAAATCAGGAATACAATATAGCATCATATGATACAATACAATATCTGATGCATGATGGGGCTTATTTCAAAAAGTGCTTGATACATTCCACATTAAATATTAGGTTGATTAAGAGTAGAGCTTAAAATATACATACATATTCATATATATATATTTTTTTTTTTTCATAAAGTACATACACACACACACACACATATATATACATATATATATATATATATATATATATATATATATATATATATATATATATATATATATATATATATATATATATACATACATATATAAATACATACATCATGCAATAAGATATGAAACTGAAACTCACAAATACCAATCCGAATAACCATTACAATTAAATTACGAATCACCAACACCCATACATGCTATGTTGGGTATGATCAATTAAAAAAGTTGGAAAAAGGGGTGATCAATGAATAAGTGACTTCTTGATTTTTGTTGGACTGTGATCACCAAAAAAGTTTTCAACTTTAAGATAACAAGCGGGCACAAAACAGTGAACAATGTAGCATAAACTTACTTTGCATATTGAACCTCTCAGTAAAAACCCATTTTGGATGGGAATTCAATATATGTATATATATATATATATTTATATATATATATATATATATGTATAAACACCCTACTTATTGAGAGGAGTGTGTGTGCAAAATCTCAAGTTCGTATGATTAACAGTAAGGGCTGGGTGAAGTCTGGATAGATACTTAAGTAAATACATAGATAAGAATTTGATCACTGTTGCTTTGTATAGGTCATTCATGTGTTCTGACATTTATAATTATCTATCTATCTATCTATCTATCTATCCGGACTTCGCCCAGTCCAAACAGTTCATAGTAGAAACTAGATATTTTGCGCATACTCTCCCCTCAATGACTAGGCAATTTTTTTTTCCTCCAACATAGGTTTCTAGTGGAGAGTTCAATTTACAATTTAGTCCATCAGATCATGTCCATGTACTTTATTTCAATCATAAATCCATGGTTCAATCCATACTAATAGTATTCTCATCAAAGTAACTTGATTTTACCACCATCACAGCTTGATTCAAGAGGTAAAAAGCATTATATATAGATGGCGGTGATTCATAATTTCCCTTAAAATGTTAGCTCCTTTCATTCGATCTAATACTTTCTCCGTATCTTAATCCTTAGTTATTTTTGGACGAACATCCTCATCCTTATTGTTTGTGTATTTGTTGAAGCACATACATGACTGTTGATCTCATTCTTCGCTATTATCATCAAAGATACACGGACCTGAAACCCTTGGGACCAATGTTCCCTCTAAGCTGCTTGGCTACTCACTAGAAAAAATTATGCAATGGAGCAAAATTTTAAGGCTGTGCGCAAATTTTCAAAGTTCCAAGTAAAGGTAAAAAAAAAAAGGTCAATATTAAAACTGTGTGGCCAATCAAATCCTCATCATATTCTGGTTCTGAGTTACATCATTTGATTGCAGGCTTATGCATTGATTACAATGTCTACAAATTATACAAATAAAGAAAAAGATATAGGATTAAATAATAAAGAAAAATCGATGCATCAAATAAATGATTTCCTTTATTTATTTTACACTTTTCGTTACAAGTAACTAAGCCTTGTTTCATGAACTTTAGACAATAAATCAATCATCATCGTGAAAGGAAAAATATTTTCTGCACACACCTCTTCTTCTGCTTTGATGGTATAATGGTTAGCACGTCTGCTTTACACACAGAAAGTCCCAGGTTTGATTCCCATTACTGCAAAGAGCGTGGAAAACTCTTCATTAGGACAAATTTCCCCTGCGCACTCAGCAGCTAATTGAGTACACTCTTAGCTGTGTGATTAGGGTAGAGGTCATGTATCGGCTGTCTTGCCAATGGCTGTGTCACCCCCCACCAGGATGAAAGCGTATATGCCTTGGCAATGAGAGCTTGGTGAATTAACTGGCCCAACTGATAATAACAACATTTCTAGGAATTCTGTTCATATCTTTCCATTCCAACATCCTTGTACAATTTCAAAATTGACAGAATTTGAACTAAAGAGTAAAAAATACTAAAGTTGTGTACGGATGTTGGAATGGACTTTTTACAATGCATAGATATTGGTGTATGTGTGCGTTCAAGTATTATTGTTGGTCATAGTGATATTAATGCATCTTGCCTTGTTGCTGGAATTGTACCGTATTTCATATTCATGCCTAGAATAGACTATAGTCATGGAGTAGCTGAAAAATTAGTCGTTGTAATGTCTGGCCGCCATTGATTGCTGGTTACGGGTATCAAGTTCCTTTTGGATGGTGTTTGAACATGACTGAGGGGGGGCTGGCATGAAAGGACGATACTGTATTTTGTCAGTTCACATCTCTACTTTCTCTCAACTGCCTGAAAATGACCAAGATTCCCACACCCCTTCAGCAATTAACTGGTCTGACTGATAACAACAATGTTTCCAGGGAGAAAACTGATATCATTTATCAAGGATGATTTCATACACAGGTGAATCAGATACCATAACCTAATTACCCCCCCCTCCTCAGCCGCTGCCTATCCCCCCCCCGCAATCCCTTGTAAGTCTAGCAAAGTATATATGTTCACTCATGTCTGTCTGTCTACACATCGCCTCCAGAAGTTCTCAGTGAATTCCAATTATAATTTTAGGAAGAGTACGTAATGGAATACGAACGAAATGATTGATATTTTTCACAGTTACCTTCTTTTCATCATAGTCATATGTTCACACAACATCTCCACAGGTCTTCAATTAATTTCGATGAAATTTTCTGGAAGGGTGTGTCATGAGGGTTAGGAAGAATTGGTTAAATTTTGGGGCAGATCCAGGAGTATTTAGGGTATCACACATAAAGGAAGAACACTTTATTAAGTGGATTAGTTATAATGTTTTGTCTCATGATTATGCATGAATTGAAAGAAAAAAGAAAAAGCAATTAGCAATGCACTAAAACTACATTTTTTTTCTTAACAAACAGGTCTCTCCCTCTTCTTAGTACGTATTTAACTATAAATTATTTCATCATCATTATCAGTCTCCTAACGTCTGTCGTTGGACATAGACCCTCCCCTGGATTTGCCACACTTCTGTGTCATAGGTGTTGCAGAGCCAGTACTTTCTGAATTTGTCTAGTTTATCTCTCCATCTTGTATTCTACCGACCTCAGTTGTGCATGTGATCTCTGGGGATCCATGTTGTGAGTCGCGATGTCCATTGGTTGTCTGCCATCCATGCAACATGGCCAGCCGATCGCCATTTGAGTTTTCTAATGGACTCTATGATGTTTAGGACTCCTGACTTCTCCTAGATATATTTTACTGTCTTGTGGTCTCTCCATGTGAGGTTGAGCATGATTCTTTCACGTGAACCTTGCATAGTTCTCAGTTTACAGTAACAAAGAAGCACTCAGAGAGAGCATACCACTGCCAACACCAATGTCACCAAAAACTGAATGAAAATAAATTCATATGTAGTTACGATGCAGAGAATCTGACTTTGAAAATATTCATAGATCGGCACTAAGAATTAATTGATTCTTTCTCCCGCCTATAGCCCATCCTTCCGCAAAATGTTATTGAAACTTCTGAAGATATTATGAAGACAGACAGACAGACAGAGAGACTCATATATGTCTTTGCAGAGGTTAACCAGTTACCAGAACTATGGCAGGGCCTGTTGCAAAGGTACATGATTGGAAAGGTCAGAACTTCATGGCGTATGGAACTGCCTATCGTAATTGTCATGTAAAATAGTTCTCTCTCTCTGTAGTACTTCAAAGTATCTGATTTAATTACTGCCTGTGTTGTTAATTTAGATACTTTGTGTTTGGATTTATTCATTTTTATTAGATTTCTTGAGAACCTCTGATCCCCAAAAGTTCAAAACTTGTTGCTGCAATGCATTGTGTGCTGACCGATATATCAGGGGAACGGCAACTTTGTGCAATGGTCAGTTGTCGAGTAATTGCAGTGCACAAACACACATACACACATGAAAACAGACACATACACATACAAACAGACACACACACACACATGCGAATGCACATACACACACATGCAAATAGACACACACACATGTAAATGAACACACTCACACACATATGTGCAAATGCATACACACACATACATGCAAATAGACATACACACACACACCTAGATTATTTCAACTGAGAAACCCAACTGTGAATATTTGCATTTTCTGTTTGCTATCATTGTGGGAATAACAAAATTAACATATTTACTGTGACAGGTGGTAAATAGTAACAGTTATCCATTGCAAGATAAAAGCCTTCATCCATTCGAAGATAAAAGCCCTTATCCATTGGGAAATAATCTATTACGTTATTTATTGCCAGATGAAAGACCTGTTACCAAAACTAGGGCAGAGCCCATTCCAAAGGTGACAGAGATTACTTTGATTGTTGTTAGATATAATTTGTGGATATATAACAAGGTAGGACAAACTTATTCAACTTAAGAGCCGCACACAACAGTTTGACAGCGGCTATAATACACCATGATTTCCTATCCTGGAGCGTATTAGTTAAGGAAACATAATTGCAACACATTTTTCCTGCACTGTTCGTTGGGTGCAAGAGGTCCTTTGACTGCCACTATTACAGTGATGGTGATCGATAATACTGAAAACTGTAAGCATTCTAGCCAGATGGCAGACGTGTCAGTTATTTATAATGAAAATACTCTTTAATCACATGTTTTTCAATTGAAATAATAGAATTATAGAAACTCAGCTTTGGCAAAAATTACCCAATTTTTTTACAGAAATACGAAGATGAAATCATGCAAGCAAGTTGGTACAACATATAATAGGGTTTTTTTTCCAAATATGTGCAATGTCGATCGGATTGAAGAAAGAGTGAAAAATGCATTTATTCGCCAGGTGGGTTTGTTGCAGAAATTCAGAGGTCATCTTGGATCTGATGTAATTTAATGTAATTTAAACCTCCAACCTACTTCCATGAGCCATGCTATCAATGTCAAAGAGCCGTGTGTGGCTTACAATCTGCACCTTAGCCATCAAGGGTATATAATGTGCCACGGATAGAGAGAACATAGTAGGTTGTCAGACACAAGACTGGGGTTGGACAAAAATTCATACTCAGGCATTGTCAGGTCGAATGCCAATACACGATAAATATCCTGGAATTTTATCTTGTCAAATTGCAAGTCAAAGTCACATGAGATTTTGCAGAACCTTTTATTGAAACAGAGATCAAAATTACAATAAATAAAATAAATAAGAAATAGGCATATCTCTGTGAATGCTGCTTTCTCAACTATAAGAAGAACACAGAATATTCTGACTATTAGAAAATAAAAATTAGTTTGTAAATAGAACAAAAATAGTTTTTAGGTTGACAGTTCTTTATCAGGCTACTATTGTAGCCTTATACCTTTTTTTTTTCACAGGTTTTGTACGAGGAAATCTAATCCATTGATAGTCTCAGGTTTCAGGGATGCTCTATGGCAAGTTACCATTGCAATTGGAAACCCTTGCCGAAGGGAAACAGGTAGCTTGTACGCAATGTTATTTCTCTGACAGGTAGCTCAGTACTGGAATTCCATCTTCTTTTATGTTGATAGTTGAAGGAACTGTGAGAGAGAGAACGGAGGTTTTGGTGCACACATGTAGAATAAGATTGGTGTCTGGATTTTGCTGATAATTTGGGATGGGGACAGGCAAGCCCAAGAAAAAAGTAAATAGATCTCTCTCCAAACAAGCTAAATTGTCATAATTATGACTATATTGGTGTAAAGGTTTTGCTCGGTCTTATACTGTGTTTGAGAATTTACCAGTATATTGCGTAAAGTTGATATACCACCAAGTCCTACATGAAACCGATTGAATAGATTATGAAGAATCATGACCTACGTGGGCTTTGTGGGACCAAAAGAGATGGAAGGGAAAAGAGGAAAGGGAATATTGAGATATAGAGAAAGAGAAGGAGACAGTGTGAGAGGAAAAAGGAGGAGAGAAAGAAGAAGGAGAAAAAGGGGAGTGGGAGGAGAAAGAAATTGGGGTCAGTGATAGAGAGAAAAAGAGGGTGAAAAAGAGAGACAAGGAAAGAGAGAAAGACTGGAATACAGTTGAAGCAAGGAAAAGAGAGAGTAGAAAAGGGAGAGAGGAGGAAGAAGATTATGAGAAAAATAAAGAAAGAGAGAGTGATTGAGGAAGACAATGAAACAGAGAGAGGGAGGAAATGAGAAAAAGAAAATGTTGATAAGTCAGAAAATTTGCAATGGAAGAAGTCAGACATGATTTTTCACTGTCATTCTTACTTTAATAAGAGATCTGTGGTTCATTGAACTTATGGAAGCACATTGAGACCAAAAAATATCTATAGCCTGTAGATCAGGGTTGCAAGATGCGTTTTACCACACAAAACCAACTTCGTATGGTCTTGAGATCAAATTAAGCAGCATCCATTATTACACCAAATTTGTATGGTCTTGGGACCAAATTAAATAGCTTTAATACCAAAATAATCTAATAACTTAAAATCCATCATCAGACTTAATTTGTGTGATCCTTGGACCAAATTAAGTACAAAAATAATCAAATAACTTGAAATCCATCATTGGACCAAGTTTGTATAATCTTGGGATCAAATTAAGTAGCTTCAGTTCCTAAATAATCAAATAACTCAAAATCCACCATCAGACTAAGTTTGTGCGAAAAATACATTAAAATACATATTTTTGATCTGTTGTTTATGTATATTTATGTTGTATCATATTGTTTAAAGGATCGTTTTCTTTTGTAAATTTTCCTTCAGTACCAAATCCTAATTTCGGAAACAAAATAGCTTTGTTAATTTTCCCAATTCTGATCTTGTAAAATACTAAATGATCAAGATTCTGGAGTAGTACGTACTTGAAAATTAGTCAAACATTAGTATTAATTTTTGTAATACTATTAATCTTCATCTTAATTGTTGCTCTTTATTGTAACTTGAGTCAGGCTGGTTCCCCCTCAGCAATAAATGGATAAATTAACAACGTGGATCGAAATAAAGACTGAATTCCAAATGAAAATCAAACTCACGACCTTGAGGGTTGTTCGTCTTTCTTCAATTGACACCCAGTGCTGCTAAGGGCTCAAAAACCTCTGATAATAACGAATTATATCTCTATTTAAATGTAATCTGCTAAAAAATGTAATTTCACTTATTGCATTTTCTCTATGAAGTGAAAAAAAACCGTTTTGTGTGATGCATACCAGTGACATATGATGCTTTCTATTTTGAATGTGTTCTCTGCTATGGATGCACAAAAACGTAAAAATATTTCAGTGTCTGTAAAAAGCAATGGTGGAAGCTTCTTTTGGCACAATGTAAGAAAGGTGATCCCAATTGCAGAAATTAGAGGATTAATGGAAAACAGAATTTGAATTAGACATTATCAGTGGATTATGGTATCCATTCCAAATTTTGTGTTTCCTTCATTAATTCTCTTATTTCTTTTTATTTGTTCTCCCTTTGTAACATTGACTGAGCAAGGGTGTAAAACATAACATTTCAAAATCGGGACCACCATCCTAATATTGTACCAAAATGGCTTTTATTGCATGTTGCTTTTTATTGATACTGAAATAATTTAGCGTTTTTGTCCATCCATATCAGAGAGTATACCCAAGATACAGATCATTCTTGGCCACAGGTAACAACCTAATAGTTTGAGCACTTTCTGTGATTCTGTCAAGATCCTCTCCTTTGTGTCAAAATAACCCCCTGGAATTTCATCTTAGAGAACATGGAAAAGTCACGAGAGGGAAAGAGAGAGAATTGAGGAATGACTGTCGTTGATGGGAACTGTCAAACAATGATTGATAGTGGCTGAGTGGGTTATCATGGGACGGGGGGGGGGGCGAAGGGAGCTTTGTCCTTGTTCTTCTACTTGTCTGAACATTTGGGCAGAACACTTTCATATATATATATATATATATATATATATATATGTATATATATGTATATATAATTATAAATTGCGTTATATTATATTGAAACTTATTTGAAATGATCTCCCATTATTACACGGTGAATGTATCATTTGGCCTTGAAAAATTTGCATCACCGGCAGCTATTTAGCTCAGTGGTAAGAGCAACACAACATTAAAGTGGCTATCCTATTGGTCGCAGGTTCGATTCTTGCAGCAGTCCCATTTTCTCTAATTGTTTGTTTTATTTATGTTGTCGAGGCCAAATGATACATTCACCATGTAATAACGGTAGATCATTTCAAATAAGTTTCAATGTAATATAATGCAATTTATAATCATTTTATCAGATCATATATCCATTTCTTAACACACACACACACATATATATATATATATATATATATATATATGATTATAAATTATGTTATATCATATTGAAACTCAATTTAAAATGATCTCTTGAAAATATATTATGAAATGAATATATATATATATATATACATATATATATAATTATCCATGGATATAAGGAGCATGTATGCAATTTTTTTCACTAATTGTTTATTCAGGCGCAAATGAGATGCTTCGATCGATTAAAAAACCTTCCAACAATGAACATTACCTCATAGAAACTCTTAAAACTTCATGTCTGATCATCACACATTAAAACAGCTTGAGATGAATTGAGATTTCAAAAAAAATTTTAAATTAGGATACTTGAATAATTAAAAATAAATCACCTAATAAAAAAGCTTTAGGCTCCTTGGTGCTAATCCATACCTAAATAACCCCGTTATTTTGAATGGATATATGCTAATATATATATATATATATATATATATATATATATATATTATAGACCTGTTATAATGTAGGGTCAGGGTCCATAATTTTCTACTGTGTTGGAAATGAGTTTGCATTGTAATGAATTTTCCATTTTTACTAACCATAGTCTGAGTCCCAACCCCCTTCCCAACTTCTTTAAGACCAACCCGAAAAAGATGAAGAGAAAAGCCGTGGTGGTAAGATGAAAGTAGTCCTGCAGGAAGACAGCAATAAATATTAGCTTTTTAAATTTTTTTTTGATAAAATTTAGGTACATATATTAAAAGTATCTGGAGTTGACAATATGTTGGTCATCTTTTTAGTGACAGATGGAAGGGAATGGGTCTAATTTATTTCATTCTTACAGTCAGCATAACCCCATTCTGTGCTTGGCGTGTTTTTGACTATTTTTGAAAAATTGTTTTGGTGGGTTGCAGCTATTTTAAAAAATTTACTGATTTTTGGCACTCAAACTAGAACAAAAAATATTTTTTGAGTTATCAACATTGACCTGATTGGCCTCTCGAGTTCCAATATGTCTGCTCTACTGACATCTGAATTTGAGATGGGACCCAGCGCATAATATTTCTTAAGCGTCTTTCTATTTTTGTAAGTAGCTATTTTTTTCAGAGCTAAATTTAACGTTTTGAAAATTAGGTTCTATGCTCAAACTGTGTTATAAGCAATTCTGTGTTATATCGAGGTAGTCTAGAATGTACATATATATATACATATATATATATATATATATATATGTATATATATTTATAATTATAATGATAATTAAATAATTGAGTCATCCACAGACAGCTGTTTCGCTGTATTACAACTCTTCAGTGTGGCTATAGACTATCCTTTATCCCATTTAGTACTATGAAGTAGGATCAAAACCTTCGCTTTAGACCCAGAGGCTGGCATCTTACCTCTGCCCTACGCAGAACTGGACGGTCAGTAAGGTTGAATTTAAGCGGTATATTTACTCACTCATATATTCCCCATCTACTAGTGCTCTATTCCAATGTTGGAAGAGCATTGCATAATCTTATAATGAATGAGTTACCTTACTTAAAGACTGCTCAACCCTGAATAAGGGAGCATTAATTATGATAATTATTGAATAATCCACAGACAGCTGTTTTGTTGTATTACAACTCTTCAGTGTGGCTATAGATTATCCATTATCCCATCCAGTACCACGAGGTAGGATCGAAACCTTCATTATTACAAACCTCACTGTAAAGGCTGTCATTTACAGCTTTACCAGAGGGGATGGATGGAAGAGAGGAAGAGTGAGAAAAGGAGAGAAAGAAAGTGAAAGGAAGAGAGGGAAAAAAGATAATGATCTAGAGAGAAAGGAAGATAGAGAGAGTGCTGTTGATGTCCCGTCTCCCCACCTCAAAAAACATCCTTCAACATCTCATAGTAATCGTTTATAATCTAAAGTAATAAGAAAGTTGCTTTAATTGGTTGAAGCAATTTTCTCTCCTTGAAAATTGCATTTCACCCCAAGAACATGGTTCTATGCTTTAGATATTTCACTAGGTAGGTTTTAAACTATATTCCTGAATATTTCCATGAATTTGGAAGTAAAAAAAGATTCATGACCATAATTTGAAAGTACAGAAGCCCCTAAAAGAGTAGCCGCAGTAGTAGAGTAACATGAAAAAACAAACACCCTCACTTCCCTTCTTTCTCTTAGGGTATCAGCAGCATGGCTGCTGATATCCTAGCTAGAATGAGATCCTTTTTATTCAGTGAAGTTGAATGGATTTGCTGTACATGAAAATGAAAACATCTTTCAAACAATTGAAACAAAAAATAGATTTAGGCCTTTCTCGAGAATTAGCTTGAAACCTGCTCGTTATGGTAGATTTTCAACTAATTGACTTGATATTCCCGCAAACCTGACACACTTATTTTTGCCGCAGTAATTTTGGTGAAAAGTTTTGCAACGGCTGCTGCTTCATCCCCAGGTCAGACCCATTAACCCATAATCTATGACCTGTTATGATCTTGATGAGGAAGTTGGGCCTGGTTTGATCTTTGAGTTCCCTGCAGACATCAGGTCATGATCATTAACCCATAATTCATCATCTGTTGTGATCTTGATGAGGAGATTCGGGTCATGCCTGTTCGGATCTTTGAATTTCCTGAACAGTTGGTTGTTTCCGATCATTATTCACCAGTCTCAACATAAATGTTGCTGCAAACATCTCATAAGTCTCATATTCAGAATGGCTATCGGAATGCATAAATGTATGTTAGTGAATATATATATATATATATATATATATATATGTGTGTGTGTGTGTGTATATATATATATATATATATATATATGTATATTAATAATTATATATATGTATATACATGCCCAATCATCTCTGCTGGATCATATATCCGTTTCTTGATTATATATATATATATATATATATATATATATATATATATATATATATAGAGAGAGAGAGAGAGAGAGAGAGAGGGGGGGAGAGATGGTAATGGCTTGGCTCCACAATCAGAGATCTGCAAGGCTGGGATGCCAGAACTGTGGGGTCCACTGTGTTCCCTCTATAAGAAAAGGAAAGCGTAAGACATACTGAATCAAATATTCATTCGCAATCACCAATTGCCCCCAACATTGTTTTTAGTGGGGGTTCAGTTTGCAACACAAACTTATGCTAAATGTGTTTTTGTTCACTTTTGTTACTTGAAAATTCAAACTTTTTCTCTGCCCCACAAGGAGTGACAGAAGTAATTTATTCATTGATCACCCTTTTTTCAATTTTTTTAATTGATCATTCCAAACATGGTATACTGCCAAAAAATATCGATCCTATGTCGGTTAATATTGTGTCACTAACCAGATCTGTATATATACATTATAACATTGTTAGTCAACAAAATATATTACTGGAAATGAAATATTTGAAAATAATTAGTATTTCCAATTCGTCAAATAATATGATTTATGTATATATATATATACATGTATGTATACTCTCACACACTCACATATATATTTATATATTTATATATATATATATATATATATATATATATATATAATTCATAATGATTTTTTCACTTTGTATGAATACAAAACGGTAGAAATAGAAGACAATTTTTATGTGTTATTGATGTTTAATCACTGTGTTGAATATTTAATAGAATAAGTAAAGCTATCAATATATAAAAATGAGAAAATATCAGCATTTCATGCCCCAAACACTCATTGGCAACTGGCAATATGTTATGTCCTTGTAATTATGAAAACAAAGATCCCATTTTCATTTGAATAACATATTCTGATTGGATAATAGAAAATTACGATCGTCAAATGAAAATGAGCTTTTGGTTTTCATTACTCATTGCTGGTTGCTGATGAGTGTGTTAAACACAAAATGTTGACATTCCCTGGGTATATAATATATCCTTGTAATTCTTGTTCTTGTAATAGCTCTATTTACAGTCTTAAATATTAAGCTCTGTGATTAAACACTTCTACAACGGATAAAATCTGTTTTTGATTGTTTACTGTTTGTATTTTTACAAATAGAGAAGGTATATATTATGTACTATATAGACATATATATTTCCTTTTACATTATTCTTGACTGATATTGGCTTTGTATCTATGCATATGCATTCGGTCTGAAGTCTGAATATTCTTTTTCTTATTTTATTCAGAACCAGACGTCCAATAATGATTTATGCGTTTCAAACTTTGGCTTTCTCCAGTCTTTCTCCTTCAGCAAAACTGAAGACTCAACCCATCATCAATTGTTGGTTTCCATCCGTCAATATTAGTTCAATAATGTCATATCATCCGCAGACATTCGTCCGGCCTGGTTGCTTGCCATCATGGTCTCATTAATTCTGATATTATGGCAAAGTCGGACAACTCGGATAATCAATTGTCTCGGAGTTTCACCACATGCCGTTTGATGTTACTGCTTGGAATAACAAGCAGACTGTACATAATTCTCCATTTTTTCCTTGAATTCGTAGAAAGAAGCAACAGTTTAACTTTCACTCCGGGCTAAGAAGACTGATTTAAGGAATGGTCTCTCTGGTTCTGTCATAACCACTGTAGTTAACCATTAATGTTACTTCCTGGTTTTCCCTGTAGGACGACTGGAAGCCTTGCTTGAAGAAGAAAGTAATACCAGGGTTGCCATTTGGTATTTTTTAAGACCAAAATTGGGCTACTTGGTTCTGAAAAAGAACATTTTGTACTGGAGGAAAATTTACAAAAGATACCAATACCTGATATGATATGATTAATAATTTCCGAAAAGTATATCTTTCATCTTGACCAGTTGGCCTGGTGGTTTCATATATGTAGCTTGTATATCAATCACTGCTACCCACTACATAATCATCATTAGCATTATCGTATCCTCCGTTGGGCATTGATCTTCCTCAAGATGAGCCAGACCTCTCTAATTACAAGCGTTGTAGAGCCAATATTTTCTGAACCTGTCTAGTGTGTCACACCATGTTATATTCTGCTGGTTACGGTTTCACATGTGATGTCCAGCGATTGTCTGCCGTTCTTGCAACATGACCAGCCCATTGCCATTTGTGTTTTATAATGGATTCTATGATATTTCTGACTCCTTTTCTCTCGCTAATACACTCACACTCTCCTCAATGTGTTGGGAATTTTTTTTGTTTTTTTGTTATACTTCCCTATGAATAGATTCCCAAGGGGGGGGTCTATTTACAATGTAAGTTTATACTTAATTGATCCGTTAGTTTGTGTCTGGCAGCGTTCACACTATTTTTAGTGATCACTACCGTGAGAGAGGTAACTTATTCATCAATCAATACCTTTTCCAATATTTTCATTGATCACCCTCAACACGGCCTGCTGCTTCACACGTTGACAGCTAGCCTATTTTTACATGTTTCCTGCCCTCTTCTGAGGGCCCGGGACTTGGTGAAATAAGCCATGTTATATCTCGTTGGATTTCTTTTGGATCAAGAATTATACAAAGATAGAACAAAAATCCAAAATGGCCGGCACAAATTTATTCGTGACTGGTTTCTTTATAGTGACAGTAATCTGGGTGTTCATCACGAGATATCTCCTGTTACCTGTGCACTCCGAAATGGCATGCTGACTGAGATATTTCTGTTCTGTGCTTCCATACTGCAAGTCACTAATATTCTCATTGTTGACTTTTTGACCTTTCTGCTCAACGGACAATAATTTGTCCGCCTTCTTGGGGTTTGACTAAAAAAACTCATTATTGCGCTATATTACTTTGAAACTCCATTCGAAATGATCCCTTGTTATTACATGTTACATTTTGCCTAGACAGCATTAATAGAATAAACAATCAAAGAAAAGGAGGCAATACATTCACTGTTATACATTCAACGTGTAATGATGGAAGATCCTTTTGAATATATATGATTTAATGCATTTATAATTGTCTCTTTCAGATTAAATATCCATTTCCCAATGATATAAGAATATATATATTAATCACTTCAGATATTGTACTTTGTTAATGGACATGGAAACTGAAACATATTTTCATTATATATATATATATATATATATATATATATATATATATAGTTGCTGTTAAGTATTTTTATTAGTTGCCATTGTGGCTGGGATACAGGGTATGTTCATTCTCATCATATTCAAGAGGGTCAGTCAGCCCAAGTCCCCCTTGTCAGTAGGTAACTTTAGTTCCTAACCTTCTCATTAATAAGGACCCTTTTTATGTGGATGAATTTTCCCATGGACCCCCTTTTTAAGCTTTTGAAAGATCTACCTATTTAGTATTTAAGAAGCTTACAGATCTACTCCTGGGAGATTGGGCAGGGATGAGCCCCAGGTTGGGAAATGTGAAAATAGCCATCCTAGATAACACCCCAAAAGACTGTTTGTGCGAACTTTGATGCCGGGGTTTCCTGTCATTGGCAATTGTGATTTTTTTGCGGTTCAGCAAATACCTTGGAAATTCATGATTAAAAGCTTAGAATAATGAAAACCTCATATTTTTTTTCTCTGACCACAAATGTCCACCATGAATGCGCACTTGACTGCTGAAAATTGGCGTGCTGTGCATTAAGAGTGTACTTGTGGTTGGCAGTCAACGTGTTGGAGATATTGGTCACAAGACTGTCTCTATGGAATAACCAACCAGTAATATTTTCATCAAGGTAACTCAATTTTACCTCCATCACTGCTTAATCTGTGAGGTAAAAAGAAGTATAAACAGGTGGCAGTGATTCATGATTTTCCTTGGAATTCTAGGTTTACTTTAAAATCTTCCCCTATGTCCATCAGTTGGGTGAATCAGACTTTTAATATTATATAGAAATAGATGGAAATCAGATCATTATCATCAGGGTGAAAGATGGACTCCGCAAATTTTGTTTTTTGCAAAAGAGGAAACTAAGTGTGAATTTTGCATATATATATACCCAATGTCACAGTCTGGCCTTGTGGGCGTGGAAGGTTACTCTAATATATATATATTGTGGCCGTGTGGCTGAGTGGTCTAAGTCGCAGACTTGGACTCGCGAGGCCCAGGGTTTGAATCCTGATGGAATTAAAATTTCGGTGGGATTCGAATTCTAACACGGGGGCGCCTTTGGCAAGTGTCCTTACCACAGCCACGGGTCGACCAAGCCTTGTGAGAGAAATTGGGAGAGGAAACTGTGCGGAAGCCCTCAGATGGACAGTACCTGTAGCTACAAAACTGCGGCCTTGTCACACTTGTGTCACGCTGAGTTCATCGTTGTAGTTGCGTGAAGGGTATGAGTGACTGTAGTCTAGTCAGCTGCCTTCACTATAATTCAGTGACTGGGTCGTTCCACTTTGTGGAACCCTCATATGTCGCAATCGACGGGAGAGTCCATCATCATATATATATATATATATATATATATATAGAGTCCATTTGGGCAAAGTCACAAGATCAATAAAGAAATGATTCCACTGAAAATAAGTTACTTTTCATTGAAATTACCCAGTCTATGGTCATGAGCAGAATTAGGGTCTGCTAAGTGTGCTGAAGCCAATATCATTTGGCCCCCAAAATTAGCTAACAGAAAAAAATTACCATGACAGAAGTCTATGAACTTTGTAATAATGATGAGTGTGTGTGGATGAAATTCAAAAGAATTTCAATTTAATAGGAATTTTTTTTTCTTCTCACTTACCCTTGTTATTATTTTGATGGGATGGCCCCTGTTTGAAATACAGCCAGGGGCTCCATGCAACCTTTATTTAGACATGGCCGTGAGTGAATGGCATAGACTGTGAATAAAGCATTATCTCTGGGTGGAACTTAAACTCATATCCCATTTACCTCGAGTAGCCTGCCCACTGACTGTGCTGCTAGAACTCACAGGGTTGGCTGAAGATCAGATTTAACTTTTTATCCACCCTTCATATCTTCCAGATTGTTAGGTGCCATATCTGTTTTTTGTTTTACAAACACTAGTTGTAGTAGCAGTGATATTATGTTGAATTTTTTATCAGATGAAAGAATAACTATTATTAATTTCTGCTTAGTATTTCTTACATCTTAATTCTAGTTGTTTTCTAAAGAGAAAATATATATATATCTATCAAGATAACACCTTGCAACATGATTTTCCGTCTTGGGTAGTGAGGGTGATTTTCTGAGGGTTTATTTGTAGGAAGTATAGCAAACTTGTCATCACAGTCAATAATTGAAAAACCATAGCATCAAAATTTGAAGTCTTGTAAAAGAAATTCCATCAAAGAATAAATATGGTTAGAATGAATTCTATTTATGACATCACTGGTATTTTCCACTGGAAAACATCTAAAATAGAATTAAAAAAAACATTTACAAATACCTAAATCCTGGAGAATTTAGATGTTATCAACAAAACCCTTCAAAATAAGGCCCCCAAATGGTAAAAAAATCTTTTTTTTGAAAGAAACAAAGCATTTTTAGAAAAAAATTAGTGGAGTACTGATACTCATTTTCAAGTCTGTAGACAAAACGGTGTAGCCAGGAGCACTGGCACACACGAACAAACAAACATATGCACTTATAAAATATTTAAAAAAATAGAAGCCTTCGCCCTGTCCATTGGCTATTATTCCCTTCAAGATTTGCTTTTGTGACCAAGACTGTGATATTCATATGTAATTATTTCTCTCACTTTATGAGATAAAAATGTGTGAATTCTCCTCTTTTCTGATAGAAAATAAATACATTTCAAAATATCAATGTTTTGATCAGAAAAGCAATGTTTGAAGGGAAGATTTGGCATTTTCTATTTGTTTTTGATATAATCATAAAACAACACTTATTGCCCAGGAACAAAAAAGAATTTTTGTATAAGTTGCACACTGTAATATGATCACCAAAGTTTTCACGTATTCATGTTACCAGTTAAAAATGACTGCATATATAAAATATATACGGATGTTTACATTGGATTTTATAAACATGGCTAATAAAGATATGTATTGCAGTGAGCTTGGAGAATAGCGTTTTATTGACCACTAACGGATTTTTGAAAATTTTCTCATCGTTTTTATTATTTTTCATATTTTCATTATTGTTTTAATTCATCATTCTCACTGCGTCATCATAAAATAAAATACAGCATTTTTATCCTGTCATTAGAACATGAATGAAATTCTGTTATTATGTCGTTTTCATGAATGAAATTCTATTTTACTATATCGGTTGCTTCCTTTAGCCTGACAGTAGACATCTGCACAACATTATTTGAGTGGATTAATCTTTTGACAATATTGTGATTTTTGATATCACTGCTTGGAATAGCAATCAGACAATACTTATTTATTTCTGTAGATTTCGTTGTTGAGCATAGGGCTGTTTTACAATTTCTGTAGCAAGTAAGCTTCACAGGTAGGAGTAACCACTTCCACGCCCACAAGGCCAGACTGTGACATTGGGTTGGTTTTACCGGAATTTATTGAGAAAAAACAACAGTGCGACTTATACTCATGGCTAAGAAGGTAACAATTCTGCTGATAAAAATATCTTCTATCCACCTTTCGCAACAGTAGATGCTTCCATTGAAATGAGTTCGGTAGTTTTTTTTTCAAAAAATTCACCTCATAGATATTCAAACATGTCTGTGAAATTTTATCCTAGGGATTAATTTGAAATTATTATTGAAGTGGTGAATGAAAAAAGTCTTTGATTAATTCTTCCAAACAATTTCTTTATTTTAAAAATAAATATTCTATTTGTGTACAATCAGTAAACATCATTGATTTTTAATTTATCAGAAAACAAAACCAAGGATCTTACTATAATTCACCAAATGTCTTTCTGTTTGTCATTGTATAACTCAAAGATAGCTAGATTTATAGTCACCAAATTTTCTATGGTTACTAATGGGACGCCAAGGCATGTTTTTGCAAACTAATTACTAAAAATTGAAAAAAATGTATTCTTCATTTTTTTTTTTTCCAGGAGAAGGCTTAAATTAAATCAAATGTGTTTGAAGAGTCCGTGACAAAATGATTTTCAAATAAGGTATCGTTCAAATCTATAATCTCTTATTGGACCTTCCACAGGGATTAGCAGAAAATCCAACTATAGAGCAGGTTTTTTATTAGTTGATTTTAAATTACCGGAAAACAAAACAAATTTAAAAAATGACTGGCAACTATTGGAGTTTTTAAAAGCAAAATGGCTGCTGTTGTCTTCTTTAAAATTCAGCCATTTTATTTTTAACCTGTATTTTTGCAAATATTTTTCTTTCTTTTTCAATGAATAAACTAAAGCTTTGATTTTGCAATTTCATCTTACTGACCATTTTTCTCTGTTCTTCATTTCCAGAAAGATCTGCTGCTTCTCAGCATTCTCATTGTCACATTCCTCTACATGTCTTTCTGCCTCTATTTCTGGTTAGTGGCCAACAATGACTCCAACAGTTTTAACTGGTAAGTAGCAATCTTTCATTTTTACTCAACTATGTTCAGTACGATGCCCAGTAGAAATGGCACTGGAAAAAAATGGTTCTAGTGAAAAACAGGCAAAAAAATGGCGTATTCATTGAAAATGCAAATAATCTAAAAAAACAAACGAACTATGAATTCAGTATGAATGAATGAATATAGAGGCATAGAATTAAGAGTTAGGGTTAGGGTCATTGATTAGGCACTTTAATTAAATCAATATTTTGTCCTAGTTTTTCACTTGTGCCATTTTCTGGTGCCAATTTTTCCATTGCCATTTTTGCTTAGATTGTTCTGAATGTGTTGAGCTGTCATGTGCCTGAAATTTCCCTTAAGTGTTCTCTATATTAATTTCAAAATCTTTGTCAGGAGGGAGTTCTTTTAAATCCTTCCAAAATCTAGAATTTCAGCTTCTCTTATTTTCTCCAGAGGGAAAACAAGAAACTGTAATGACAAGAGGGGGCTGAGGGAAAGAGGAGGATGCCTGTATGATGTTATCTAGTCAGCAGTTTTAGGGCTAGCATGTAGTGCCATGTACTGCTTTTTCTTGTTCTTCAACCATGTGCAATAATTTTTTCCATATTGCTAATACAGCCATAAATGAAATGTCGGAAACATGGCATGATTTTATGCATAACTGCCTGGCTGCATAGCTATCAATGAAAACCTGCCTGAGTCAGCTTGCCTGCTTGGAAATATGTATAAGTCTTTGTATCTCGTCATCCTCATTCTTGTTCAAATATTTGCAAGAGCAAAATGAAATTTGGCTAGATCTAGCAGAAAATTGGTCGATTCGGCAACTTCACTTTTAGCTAATAGCCTTATTCCCCTTTGGATTACCTACTCCCCCCCTCCGGGGGGGGGAATTCACATCACTTGTCACACTATCCTTAGCCAGCCTGACTGCCTGAGCTAGTCTGCCTTGCCTGGAAATTAGTCGTTATCCTGTCATGTCATCTTTCATTCTCTCTCGAATATTTCGAAGAGCAAAAAAAAAACCAGAAAAGTTGACGCAGAAAAACTGCCGGCAATGACCACCACCTGCCCTGGATACGTTTTTCTCACGTGCTTAGATCAAATTGACCTCCGGTTGAAAGTATACCAATCTTTTCTTGTGTCTTTTTTAGACCGTAGTGTTTGTTATTTCTTGCCTTGCAAGAGGCATTTTAACAATTTTCAATTATTATCTAACAACTGTCACCATTTACAAGTGTTAACAACTATGACAGTGGCTGGGAATGTTTATATTCTTTCAAGGTCCGGAATCAGGAATGTCCTCTTTTTTTAATGTTTAGATACGGCAACCTTAAGTATCTGGACTATTCCAATTGTACTATATGTTAACAAGGACAGCAGTGTATTAGTATTCGGAGAAAGCAGAGAATATAGCTATATTAGTAAAATTTGGATGATTTCTTTCAGTTGGTCATGTAACAAAATTAATACAAAAACTGTCCTGGAAAAAGGGGCTCCCAAAGATAGGGATGTAATTTTAAGTCTCGCTGAAAGTTTATTCTTTATTTCCAATGTCCGCTGCTTACTAATGAGCAAAGAGGAGCGGAAAAAGCAAGTAGTCCTTCTTCGATTCAATTGATTTTCATACTTTGTGAAATATTGCGATATGAAATATTCTCCAATAAAAATTGTGAAAGGCTATTTTTGGCTTTTTTAAGATACAAAAATGCAGACCAAAGATATTCTAGTATGACATTAGCAGCTGGTGAAAAATTGATTGGAATAGATTTTCTTTTAATGACTTCACAGCTCTTCCTTTCTTTCTATTTCTTTTGCTTAGCGTAAGTGGGACAGATTGACGGACCAACCAAAAAGCGACTAGTAGAGATGTGTGGAAATATCTAAAAATTTGACGGCTATCAGATTTTCCTTATATGGCATTGAAATCAATATCAAAATGTGATTACTGAATGGAGATCCCATTTATCAACAAAAATTGAATTATAATTCTTGATATGCGTTTGAAATTTTAGAGGAGCATGCTTGAGTATGTGTCTGTTTCTTCATGGATTGGTGTATTTGTGTATACGTGAGGCTCTGTGTGTACGGTGTGTGAGGGATGAAAGTTGATTTGTGCCCTTTTCCTAAGTTCAAAAATACAAATGATTATGATACTGAGAGAAGTGCTGGAGAATTTAGGAGACTTGCTGTCTCTTAATCTCCTATGATAACCACCGGACATCCAGTGTGAATATCTAAGTACACGAATAATGATTATTGATCATGGCTCCCTACAACAGATCAATTCGATCACTGTTGTTAGGTTTAGGTTATTCTGACATTTATATCTATCTATCTATCTCACTCTGTTAATATCTATCTATCTATCTATCAGTCTGAGTTTGTTCCTAGCTATCTATCAATCTAAGTCTATTCATGTCTATCTAAGTTTGTCTCTATATATCTCTTCTATCAATCTATCTATCTATCATAAATAGAGATATCATCGATAGATAGATGATCTATATCAGTCTATTCCTATCTATCTATCTATCTCACTCTGTTCATATCTGTTTATCAATCATTTCTATCTATCTATCTATCTATCTATCTATCTATTAGTCTGTTCACGTTTATCTATCTATCTCTCTGTTTGTTCCTATCTATCTATCTATCTATCTATCTACTGTGACTTTCTCCTAGCAGCACACCGTGTTGGGGTGGAGCGATCAATTTAAAAATTGGAAAAAGGGGTGATCGATTATAGGGGTGATCAATGAATATATATATATATATATATATATATATATATATATCTGTTTGTTTCTATCTATCTCCGTTTGTTTATATTTACCTTTCTATCTATCTATCTATCTATTTATTTATCTATCTATCTGGACTTTGCCCAGCCCTAACCATTCTTAGCAGAAACTTGAAATTTTGCACATATTCTCCTCTCAATGAGTAGGGGAAATTTTTTTTTTAGTTTTTTGAGCGTCTGAATAGGTTTTTATTAGGGGGTTCAATTCACAATTAAAGTTTATGCCAAATTGGTCCCTTAGTTTGTGTCCTGAGGTATTCTTGATTGTTTTGTTTTTTAAAAATTTGTACATTATAGTGATCACAGCCGCTGAAAAAGGCGAGAAAAATAACTCATTAACTGATCACCCCTTTTCCAATTTTTTAATCACCTTATCGAGACCTGTTTTTGAAAAAAAAAAAAAATCATTAATTTGATTCAAACCATACTGGAAGTATTTTCATAAAAGGTAACAATTTTATGACTACTTCTGCTTAATTTACGAGGTAAAAGGCATCACCTATGGTTGGCGATGTAAATAACATTTGTTTGTTTGTAAATGTGTGCTGGTTGGCTTTGGTTTTCATTGGACAAAAAATAGGAGACAGAATTTAGAATCTGAATTATGCTAATTGCTTTTTTTGTACTTTATGTATTGAAGTCACAATGATAGTTGAAATAGTCTGCGGAAATGTGTCAGTATTTTTTTAGAAACTCTCAAGCAAATCTGTCACAAAAATTGTCAACAGAGGTTTCTTTTGATTTCCAGTTGGTCTGGCTGGCTGGCTGGTTATATATGTATGTATGTATCAGTAAAGGCCACACCAATGGAGCTAGAAGGCTGAAAATTTGAATCTTTTATTCATTATTATATGAAATATGAAAAAAAGTTGTTTTTTAAAATTTTTCTAAAATTCTCCTCCTGAATAGCTTTTTAGTGTTGGGTTCAATTTGCAATGTGAGTTCATGTTAAATTGGAAGGGATTTATGCTTGTTTTTTAAAAAATTATGACTTTTTTAGTGATCTCTGCCCAACAAAAGCCGAGAGAGTTGACTAATTCATTAATCACTCCTTTCGCAAGTTCTTTCAGTTGATCCCCCCTAACACAGCATGTTGCTGAAAGACATGAGTCCTGCGACAGTTTCTATTGTGTGAATAACCAGACCTGTTTATTCCGATTTCTCAAAATTTAGGCATTTAAAATAATTTGCCTCTCGGTCAGCTCTCAAATTTAAAACTGCCATTCCAGTGACATTTTCACTCTCGGTGTCAGTTTTAGGCCCATTGCTGCCACTGACTGACAGGCAGACATACCTAAATGAGAGTGATGTCCCTTGCTCAGATGTTGCCGAATCTGACGTTTTTGATATAAATCTAAATGTTTTTCCAGTTGCGTCTAGATGAGGGAATTGCCGTAAGGATTATTTTGAATAAAATGTGCAGTATTTTTATTTAATTTATAAGTAATTAAATGAGTGGTATTTTTTTAATGAATCATCATCATCATCATCATCATCATCATCATTCTTTTAATGTCCGTCGTTGGACTTAGACCTTCCCCAGGATTCACCACAATTCTCTATCATGGGCGTCGCGGAGCCAGTATTTCCTGAATTTGTCAAGTTCATCTCTCCATCTTGTATTCTGTCGTCCTCAGTTTCTCATGTGATCTCTGGGGATCCATGTTGTGAGTCATGATGTCTATCGGTGGTCTTTCAATCTTGCAACATGGCCTGCCCATTGCCATTTTAGTTTTTTAATAGTTTCTATGATGTCTCTGACTCCCGTTTTCTTCTTTATGTACTGTGCTGTCTTGTGATCTCTCCATGTAAGGTTGAGCATGATTCTCTCATGCGCACGTTGCATACTTCTCAGCTTGCAGGTCTGTCTCTTGGTTAGGTTCCATGGTTTAACTCCATAAGTGACTATCGGGAGAATGCATTCGTTGTATACTCTTCTTTTTAGGATTATTGCGATCATCTGGTTTTTGAAAGTTGAGCTTGCTCTGCCGAAGAATCAAGTAATATGTAAATCAAATGAATGTTGGACATTATAGGAGTGTTTGATTTATGAGTGATATGTAATATATTTCTCAGATTTTAGATATATATCTTGAGGATGTATTTCTAGGTATTCTGAGATGTTTTCTGACTCGATTTTAAGCTTGGAAATAAACTTGGCAACACTATCCTTGCTAGTTCTCCTCACAAGAAAAGAACTTGCACATGAATGGTCTGACTTACAGGGTTGTTTTCTTATTAAGAATTCTCGAAACTGACATTTGATGTAATTTTCTTCTTTCATCATCATCTTCATCAGTCTTTTAACATCCATTGTTGGACATAGACCTTCCCCAGGATTTACCACACTTCTCGTGGGCATTGCGGAGCCAATATTTTCTGAATTCGTCTAGTTTATCTCTCCATCTTTTATTCCGTTGGCCTCAGTTTCTCATGTGATCTAGTGATCCATGTTGTGAGTCGTGATGTCCATTGGTTATCTTTCATTCTTGCAGGATAGCCTGCCCATAGCCATTTGGGTTTTTTGATAATTTCTAAGATGTAATTTTCCTCTTTGTTCACTGTCGAATATAAAACTATCATTCCTATGATGTTTTCACTCTGGGCATCAATTCTACCACATACTTTCTTTTGAAGAGTACAGACGGCAATACTTTATAGAGCCTGTAAATAGATATACTGTAATACCTTGGTTAGCACTTTGGATATATTCCTAAAAAATACAGTACTAAGCAAAACAGTGCTATACAGGGTCCAGTGTTGCCAAATCAGCACTTTTTCTTGTCTTAGCAGCACAAAAATTCTACATGAAGCGCTCTTTTAAAAACAGCTACTTTTAGCATTCTTAGCTAGATTTTAGCTATTTTATAGCCAACCTATGCTTTCAGAAGTAGCCTTTGAATGGTGGACTTTTTTTTTCAGCAGCTCAACAATTCTATGTCGAGTGCCTATTCTGAAATAGCCAATTTCAGCCATTTTAGCTATTTCATAGCCAACTTGAGCTATTAATGGAGGTCTTAAAATAGCTGACAGTTTTTTAGCATGTTTTTGTGTTTTTGATACTTTTTTGAGGTCAATTAAGTGCAAAAAATTTTTGAGTTGCCAACAGTGGTAGGGTCATTATAACATAATGAATATGTCCAGAACACATCTCTTTGCCTTGTTGCGTCATTCCCAGTTAAGGTCATTCTAATTATTTTAAAATGTATGATGTTATTGTCGAGCCTCAACAAGATGGAATGAATTAGTGCTGTTTATCTCATCTGGAAGCTTCTTTCCAGAACTTGTGAAATATCACTAAATTTTCATCTATATCACTTGGTCATATATTATTGTGTATGTGTATGTGTTTATTCTCCTGCTAGGTCGGATCCAGGGTTTTTCCCAGAGTCTTATGGAGGACCCTCAAAATTCCCGTAAAAAATTTTTTCACACGGTTTCCTTTCCGTCTCAGCACATGACAATCTTTTTTTTCTCTTTCAAGGGCCCCTTTAAAAAATTGATTCTACTAATCTTTACTTGAGAAAATATTTTGTTTGGAGGTGATGAATTTATATTTCCATGGACTTATCTTTTATTTGTGTAAAAATCATGATGGTATAACAATTATTAGTAAATTTTTTTTTTCCCTGAAATTCAGAGGGTAGTTTTGTAGCACTTTTGAATTTTCAAATTTCTGAAGATCCTCAGCTGAAAAGGGTGGATTCCACCCCCTGTCAGGCAAATAGCATATTAACCAAAGTGTACTGAGTACATTCATTTAAGAGACTGTCCACGATGCTGTCTTGTATCATTCATTATTTATTTTGGAAATTAAACATTACTAAATTTATTATGAAGAGCTTTTGAAAAAGAGCACGATAGAGAATCAGCACCAAATGGGGTTGCGCCAAGGAGAGTATTACTATACTCTTCACACAACGAGAGACGTATGATTGCGTAATGTCAACAGAAAGGAATAATTGACCTTGTTTCAAACGTTTGAAGGATTCAGTAATTGTTGAATGAATTTGGTTTTTTGGTTATTTGGGAGTTGTCGTGTCCGACAAATGGCCTCCTTATGAAACAATTTGCAAAATCAAAATGAATTGTTTCTTGCCGTGTGTGTGTGTGGGGGCAGATGAATGTAATTTTCAGTGATTATAAGTGAGTGTGTGTATGTGTGTATGCAGGTGTGGGTCTAGTTGAGTGTTTATGAGTTGTTTGTGCATTGGTGTGAGTATGCGTGTATGTGTGAATATAAATCAAAGTTTATAATTGCTTGAATGTACGAACGTAGTTCATTAGTTGTTATTATTTGTGAATGCGTGTGGATGCAGGTCTGTGGTTATCACTTTGTGTGTGAATGTGTATGTACTTGTGTGTGTGTGTGTGTGTAGTTCAGAGGCGGCATGTCCCTTTGTCCCTGCCACTCTCTGACACACATCGATGAAATATTTGGATGCAAGAATTATTCCTGCCACTTCCTAATACAGCTAGTTTTCAAACATTAATGAAATGTGTGGCAGGGAATAAATAGTTTGTTTATGCTTGAGAACTAGTAGTATCAAGGAATTGTAGTTGAATGGCAGGGAGTTTGTTTATATTTGAGATCTAGTTTTATTTAGAAGTGTCAGGGAATGGCAGGGAGTTTGTATATGTTGGAGAACTAATTGAGTTAAGAAGTGGCTGGAAATGGCAGGAATAAAAAGTACCACCCGCTCAGAGGTTACGACTTGTTTCTATGTGTTGTCGATGAACTTTCATTGTCTTTTTGTATGAGAACTTTAATTAGAGATTGCATTAAACAATTGCACTGCACCATTATAGATTATTGACTTTGAGGTTCCTAAATTTCAGACCCCCATCATCTTTGCTAAAAAGCCCTGATCGGGGATTGGGGGTGACAAATGCCCTATTTGCTCCCCACAGCTGACGCCCATGCTGCTTACTACTTGTTTGTGTGTGTTGTTCATAAACTTTTATTGACTTTCTTCTTTTTTCTTCCAGGTATTTAACAACCAAACTCAGAATAAGATGGATTCCTTGGTACACCATCTTATTATCTCTGACAGCAGTTGTCTTTGGATATTTTGCCATATTAATTGTAAGTTTTTCTCAGCTTTTAGATCAAGATTATGAAAATGTATTTATATTGTGTTGTCCCAAATATCCAGAATCATCTAGATTTCATTTATAAATATCTAAATTTATATCTAGTGTCTAGATGTGGTGTTTCCGGTATTGAAAACCATCTTGATTTCATTTATAATTATCTAGATTTATATCTAGTACCTGGGCATGATGTGTTTAGTACCCAGAATCATCTAGATTTCACTTATATATATCTAAATTTATATCTAGTATCTAGGTGTGGTGTCTCCAGTATCAAGAACCATCTTGATTTAATTTATAATTATCTAGATTTATATCTAGTACCTGGGCATGATGTGTTTAGTACCCAGAATCATCTAGATTTCACTTATATATATCTAAATTTATATCTAGTATCTAGGTGTGGTGTCTCCAGTATCAAGAACCATCTTGATTTAATTTATAATTATCTAGATTTATATCTAGTACCTAGGTATGATGTGTTTAGTACCCAGAATCATCTAGATTTCATTTATATATATATCTAAATTTTTATACTGAATTAGTATCTAAATTTATATCTAGTATCTAATATCATTTGAATTATTTTTTTTCAATTCAATATACTAGTGTTGGATCAGCATTCAAGCTAATACTGATAATAATGATTTTCATCTATCTATGCATATAATATTAAAAGTATGATTCTATTTATCTGTATGTGACCTAATATGAAGCATTGTAGCCAGAGTTGAAGAATTAGGAAGCCCCTAAAATGCTAACTTGAAAAATGTTAAAACACATTGGTTTGCTTTGCGACTGAATTATAATAGTGGAAGGTCTGCATTTGCTATCACTCTTATCTTCATCGAAATGACCAATTTTTCAAGGGAGATAACTTTCAAATTCTAATCAGTAATTTACTTTTTCTTTTTAGATGCGTAATAAAATCCACTTTCGTACTGGTCTCATCAGATTTCTGTAATTTTCCATCAAAGTGTGACCCACTGGGTCAAAGCGTTTTTCATTAAATGCTAATACTAAAATGAGATATAATTTTAAAAAATGTTCAGGAAATGAGAACTTTTCACTTTATTATAGTACTTGAAAAGTCAATATTTCTTTAAAAAAGTTTTTAAATTGTGTCTTTATTTACTATAGGTAGTTTAGTAAAGCACAATTCCAAATAGTTGGAAGTAGGCAAAAGAAGATTGTACTAATCTAATCTTTCGAATTGGGAGGGCCTATTTATCTTGAGCATTAGCAATTGAAGTCCTGACTTTTATGTGGGCTTAAACACTCTAACACTGAGGCAAAATATGTAATTACAGGAAAGCCCCGTACCGCATACAAGATATGTAAAGAGTGTGTGGAGGGGAGATGACACTTTTTCTTACTAACATTTAGTTGGAAACCGAGATGCCAACCTTTTCATGTATAACCGAAATAATTTCATGCATTATTAAATTTCAACTTTATGTTGGCAAAAACTTCAAAGCTAAAATTATTTTGTGAATTAGATACGCAAGCTTATAAAAAACTTCATTTTGATGTCAATAAATTTGGAAATAAACTTAGGTTATGTAATCAGTAACCAAAAGATATTGAAAGGTATGAAAACTTTATAAGTATTTTAGTGAGATAATTAGCTTTGACTGGATATAATTTGATCATTGTTCAATGAATTTGTCGTGTAGATACTTATTCTAACTGATCAGGCTCTCAATGTTGGCCTTGGATGCATTGCACCGTTTCTCATCCTCCTCTTCTTTAATAGTTATCATTTCAAGGTCTTCCGCTGCTTTCAAAAATTTGGATTGTTTTTCTGGTTTTTCGTCTCTTTTATTCGAGTCGGAATCACTTGATCCAAAATCGTTATTTGCTGTATCGTGTTCAATCTATTGAACTTTTTCATTACCTAGCTCTTCTTGGTGGGTTGATAGCAATTCAATTATATCAGTTTATATTATATCGTTGAATCCTGCTTTGTGAAAGAGATCCTGACTTTCTTGTTTACTTGATTTTGCAACATCTTCTCTCTTATTGCTGGGGATAATCCCACGGATGTTCAACTACCTGACAACAGGTCGCCCCAGGGACAAGACCCGGTGTTGCCTTATAATGCAGTGAATTAAGAAGTTGAGATTCCGTCTCTAATAAGTGAAGCATAGACTAACCCAACATGCAGTAGCCGGTCATTTGATATCCTTAAGATGTTTCTTTACATACAGTATCTTTGTTTACTAAGTCTAGTTCAGTTTAGCACAAGGATTAATTGGTGGAAACGTGAGACAAAAGATTGAGTTACACTAGTCTTTCAAATAGGAAAGGCCTACTTTGCCTAATATCAGAACAAATCTTCTTGTATTTACTACTAATCGCATGTACTTGTATGGCATACTATACCAGGCTTTGCTGTTTACTGTACTTGATAGTTCAGTTTTTGAGTAACAGTAATATCTCAGAATTAAAATTGACTCAATTTATCTTTCATCTTTAGAGCAGTGGTTCTCAAACTGTGAGCCATGGCACAAATAGTGTGCCGCAACTACCTCCCAAGTGTGCTGCCTGAATTTTTCTAAATATCCAAAGTTATATTTCAAGCTTTGAATTCTTCTTGTACGGGTATCATGTCTGTCCCGTGCACGCCACATAGTTGCCAGTCTATTGGTTTTAGCTGCTTGGACCCTTTTAGGGGTCCCCTCCGACATTTAGTTAGATTTATTTATCTGTTATTATTGTATTATTGTATAATGCCAGTAGAAATGCTTTAGGTGAAATTCTATTCATGGAGCTTGGGTGGGGGTGGGGGCTCCATGCACCCTACCATTACACCCCTGATCAGATTTGCAAATCCTGTCAAGCATATGTGTCCTATTAATCTGGCATGTGTTGTTTATTTTATAATACATTCATGTAATTTTCACATTATTTCCAGAGAGTTTTTTCAAATAATTGACATATATAAAGTTCTATCCCTCTAATTATATCCAAATATTCACCAATATATATTATGTATTTCAAAAGTGTTGGTGTATCATGCAAGTCAAATATATTTCTCAGTGTGCCATCATAAAATAAAGGTTGAGAACCACTGATTTAGAGAGTTTCAGTTGGAAACCATAATCAAAACTGTCACCAAAAATGTCAACATAAGTTTCTTTAGTTGTTTTTTTTTTAGAGGATGCATTTGCTGAATACCCTTCTTTCGAGGATTAATGGGATTTTCTTGTTCTTGAAAGTTGAGCTTGCTCTCCTGAAATCTTGCCATCCTAGATTGATTCTTTGCTTGATTTCTTCTTCATGGATTTCATGGAGCTTTGTTGTCCTAGGTAGATGCAGTGGTCTTCTTTCCCTAGCTCTGCATTTTCAGTTTTGATCATTACGTGTTGGTTTTCAACACGTTTATTGTACATGATATTTGTTTTACTGAAGTTCATGTGAAGACCAACTTCATTCAGTCCATCTGGCATTAGTTGGAAGTCATAAAGGTTCTCAGTAAAAAGGACAATGTTGTCAGCAAATCTAAGGTTGCTTAGGCATTTGCTGTCTATCCTGATTCCTTTACTTTCCCAGTTTAGGTTTCTAAAGATTATCTCGGGGCAGACTGTAAAGAGTTTGGATGAGCTGGTATCTCCTTGTCTTACCGATTTTTCAAGCTGAAAGGGCTCAAAGTCTTTATGTAGCCTGATGAAGGAGTTGCTGCGATAGCATATATGTTGCAATACTCTAACATGTATAGGGTGTACACTTTGTAGAGTGATAGCATCAATGACCTTAGCAATTTCTATTGAGTTGAAGGCCTTCTTTGAGTTGATAAATGCTACAGTGAGTCTCCTGACCTCTAAGTATCCAAAATAGTGCATTATGGCGAAAAGTTAGATAGAAGTACTCCTAAAATGTGCCGACCTAAAGAATTTTAAAAAATCTGTGTAGTTAGCAATTGAATAATGAGAGTGTGGGGCCAGCATTCACACTCACCCCATCTATGTTATAATGGCCGATTTGTTATGAGAGATGACTATTAAATGTAAATTAAAAGAGCAGTCTATCTCATTTTTTCTTCCATTTATTTGCAAATGGGTCAGAAAATCAGGTTTCATTCTGGTCGCATCAGATTGCACTAATTTTCTTTGATAGAGTTGTGTTCCGATTCTTCTCGAACTGTTCTGTAGAGAAATGAATCAATGGACTGAGATGCAAAACCGAACTAAGAATAAAACTAAAATATTAGAAACATTATTAATAATCCATCAGAACTTCGCTTGTTTAAAAAAAGAACTTCCACATTGAGGAGAAATTATTGGTTTTAGTTAGGTTTTAATTCTTTTTTTTTTCTTCAGAAAAGGAGGGAGTTTGTTGTTTTCACTCTTTCGTTATTTCAGCTCGAGGAAACAATTTCAAAGCAAAGTAAAGTCATTTTTTGTGTTTTTGAAGTTAGAAAAAGAAAAAAAAAAGACTGAAGAATAAAAATTTGAATGAAATATTTTCGTATTTCATTGATTTATCTTTAGATTCTCCTTCCTGTTCCATTTTGTATTTTTTTTGTTTTCACTGACCTAAATAAATTACCTTCTGGTTTCTTTCAAATGCAGCATCCCACAATGCACTGCATGTTTTTAGTTCCTGGACTCATTAGCATTTCAACAAAGACAATGATGCAATGTTGCCAAGTACTTTCAGCTGAAAGTCATTGAAAATAGTTAAAATCAGCTAGTTTTCTCCATTTCAGCTGATGTTATAGCTAATAATGTTATATATATATATATATATATATATATATATATATATATATATATATATATATATATATATATGTATACTTTGTTATTATAGTACAAATTATATATATATATACTTTGTTATTATAGTACAAATTATATATATATATATATATATATATATATATATATATATATATATATATATATATATATATATATATATATATATATACTTTGTTATTATAGTACAAATTATATATATACACTTTGTTATCATAGAACAAATTATACATATATATATATATATATATATATATATATATATATATATATACACTTTGTTATCATAGAACAAATTATACATATATATATATATATATATATATATATATACTTTGTTATTATAGTTCAAATTAAAATTTTCTCTTGTTGGGATCATCATTTGTTTACCATGTAACTGTTTTAGATATTTTATACATATATATATATTTATATATATATATATATATATATATATATATATATATATATATATATATATATATATATATATATATATATATATATACTGCATATATTGTCTTAATTTGTCACAAACAAACAGAGAACAATTAAAAACAGATTTCATCCGTTGTCAATGTTTAATCACAATGTTTGATATTTAACGCAGTAAATAGGACTATTAATATAAAAAAAATAGTATTTACAAGTACATGTACCTGGTGAATGTAAACATTTCATGCCTCTTGCACTCTTCAGCAACCAGACAATTAGATGAATGTAGTATACATCATTCAATAGTAAATAGGCTGGTTATTTCAGAATCCAAAAGAAACAACAGTGATGTCATAAATACAATTTATTCTTACCATATCTATTCATTGATGGAACTTTTTTCACATGACTTCAAATTTTGATACTACAGTTGTTCAATTTACAACTGTGATGGCGATTTTATATCTTTTTTTGATTGTTTGAAATTTTTCATTTTTTCTCATGTGCTGCTACAGTGATCAACTTTTTAAAAAAATCCTTAGATGTGGGATTAACACTTTTTGACTTCTAGATTCAAGGAACTCTTTGGAAATATAGTTTGAAACCTGGCCCAGTGAAATGTCTAAATCATAGAACCATTTTCTTGGGGTGAAACACAAATTTCAGGGAGAAAAATTACTTCAATCATTCAAGGCCAATTTCTGTTTCAATAAGATTGCGCAAATTGTTTGGAATAATATCCCCATATTTGTTGGTTTAATAACTACATTTTTCTGATTCATTCTCCAGCCATCTTCATCGTCTGAAATTCAGAATGATGATAATGACTCATCTCAGAATTTCAGACAATGAAGAAGGCTAGAAATGATCTAGCCAAAATATAGACACAGAACCATCAAGAATGATGACACTTGTCTGAACAAATCATGGAATGATGACAATGGTTCATCTCAGAATTCCAGACAATGAGGAAGTCCCAAGAATGCATTGACCAGAAAGTAGAGATTAAACCAACAAGTTCTGGTCTAGGTGTAGCTGGACAACAGAGGTTACATTCACCTTTGGAGCCATTTTGGGAGGTAAAAAGAAACGTTCTATATGCTGTCAAAAACTATAATTCTATTTCTAATGGATCCATGGTTATTGAACCACTATAGCCATCAAAGATGGTGAAGGATTCTATCCTTTTTTTATATGTGTGTGTATTTGTGCGTTTGCTTGTGTGTGTGTGTGTGTGTGTGTGTGTGTGTGTGTTTATATGTTTATGTGTTCCAGTACTCCTGGCTGTACCTTTTTGTCTACAGACTTGAAAATTAGCATCAGTACTCCCCTAGACCCCTTCTAGAAATTAAAAAAATCTTTTTTCGAAGAAAAGCTTTTTGACCTTTTTGGGGCCTTATTTTGATGAGTTTATTAATGACATCTGGATTCTGCAGAATCCAGAGTTTTCCAGACATTTTTTTTAACGATATGTAGAAGTTTTCCTGTGGAAAACACCAGAGATGTAATAATTTGAATTAGTTCTGACCATATTTATTCTCCAATGTTCTTGTCAGAGTTGAAGATTTTAATATTATGAATTCATTAATAAATATTGTGAGGTATAGAAGTGACAAGGTAATTTCATTGTCATAACAAATTTCACCAAATTAAGAGATAAAAAAAATTTAGTGAGCAGCCTTACGTTCATTTATCAGTATTAGAAACCGTCAACCAAAACTGTCAACCAAAACCGTCAACATAGGTTTCTTCTGTTTTCAAGCTGGTCCCGTTGGCTGGCCATGTGTGCATCATGCATACAGGCCACACCAATGGAGCTAGAAGGCTGAAAATTTTAACATTTGCCACTTATTATGTCTAGGAAAAACATTTTTTTGTTGTTTTTACGAAATTCTTCCTCTAAATAGGTTTTTATACGAGGGTTCAATTCACTGTGTAAGTTTATGCTAAATTGGTCCCTTACTTTATATCGGGCAGTCTTCACACTTGTTTTTGAAAATTCAGACTTTTTTAGTGATCACAGCCCAGCAAAAGGCAAGAGAAGTAATTTATTAATTGATTACCCCTTTTCAAAAATTTTAATTAATTACCCCAACATGGTATGTTTAAAAAAGACATTGATCATACAACGGTTTTCTATTGAGTGATTAACCAGACCTGTGTCAGTATTCTTTGGTTTACGAAGAATCCATTTCTATGCAGATATTTTCCTGAATTCAAAGATTCAAAACTCTGAATTTTGTTGAGTTTTTGAATTCAACGTAATATTGTTTTGCTTTTCTCAACTCTAAATTTGTTTTATTGTGGAGACGGGAGACATCCAATTTTTTGAGCTGTTGGGGTGGAGCAAGGAGCCGAAAGGTTGAGAAGCAACGGTTTAGGATTTCAGTTGGAACTTGGACTCACGTAGTTCCTTGCCGGATGTCATTTCCAAGTACCTGTTTCCATGTCTACGATTATTTGTAGACGTGACCCAATCTGGGTGGAAGTAAGATGATATGCGAGTTGGAGTTGAGTAACTTTCACTCTCTAACCATTGGGACATCAACAGGAAGTCTCTTTCAATGGGTTCGGGAATTTCAGTGTGGGTGGGTATTTAGATAATCCTCCACTTTATGTAAATTTATGGTAATCTTGTAATGGATCAGATTCATTTATTTTTCCACCCCAGAAACAACAAATCCCGAAGAGGTATATATATATATATATATATATATATATATATATATATATATATATATATATATATATATATATTGTGTCATTTCTCTCTACGCAATCTCTAAAATTATTCAATGTTTTTCAATGTCATTTTGTGGAAGTGCAGTAAATGGCCTAAGGAAAGATTGATTAAATTTGGGGGCGAATCCAGGAACTTTTACCGTTGCAGTCGCAGACAAACTGTATTTTTGCATCAGGTATCCATATCATCCACATATATAAAATACGATGTGTATGAATATGTATAGATATATTTTTCTTGTGTGTAACTCTTTTTGATGAGTGCACAGATACTACACACCATTCTTAGGCAGAGGGCTGGAGAGTGACACTTCGAACCTAGGCTGAGCACACAGATATTCTGATCCTAAGTAGAAGTGCTTAACCGTAATAATAATAATCTTGTCTTTTTTGACACAGACTATTCGAGTAGATGTAATGTTAATAACAAGCTTGGATGTGCCAGGGGTCAAAATCCTTCACTTCATTCTAATCAAAAAAGTAAACAAAACAGAATTCATTTTTCCATTCGACGCCTTTATTAGTAATTCCTCTGAATGAGATTTGCAAACTTTGGCAAAACAAGTCGACCTGAGTAGGGCTACAGAAGTGAAAGTGAATTTGTCATCATTTTATTCATACGTCACTGTGTCACTGTTATTCGTGCATGATGTTACTGGTTTTTGGTCTGGTCATTGTTATCCATCATTGTTATTACACATGAAAATAAAGTCAAAACTTAATAGTTAAAATTCGACTAGTGTAGAGTCTGGTTAGTTCCTCAATGGAAATCATCTCATGACCAATGTCTTTTTACGATGTTCCTTGTTGGTGGGGATCAATTAAAAAAGTGGAAAAAAGGATGATCGATGAATATGTCACTTCTCTCACTTTTTGTTGGGCAGTGATCACTAAAAAAAATCTGAATTTTCTAAAACTAGAAAATACTGGCTCCATGATGCCCATTATAAAGAAATGTAACGAGTCCTGGAATGAGTCCTGGGGAAGGTCTGTGTCCAACGACGGACATTAAGAGACTGATGATGGATTAATTTTTTGAGCGTCCAATTAGTTGGCAAGAAAGGAGCTGCAGATTTGTCGAAATTTCTCATCAAAAGACGACTATCGTAAAAACTTCAAGGGGGAGGACTTGGTTAAGCTAAATGTGTTCATAAACACATTTAGTCTAACCAAGATCAATAGTATCCGATAATTTCAGGCATTTTATAAAATTTTCACCACCTAAGACTTTTCCTTTATAAACAAATTTTATTTCTCATTCCTACCAGTACTGTACGTTTTTACTTCCCATGTGCTTACCCTATTCTTACTATAAATCTTTCTCAAACGACTTCGTTTCATTCAGATCACACTAAATTGTATTGGTGTCCTTAGTTTCCTCACCCCCCACCTATCCCCAACCTCCCCTACCTAGCTCATTAGATTGTGACGGGTTTTTTTGTTAGTTTAATAATCCTTTTGTATAATTGTTTTGTTTCTCTTTTCAGGGCTTATCAATATGTCACATTTATGTTGGCCACCAGATTTATATCCATCCCGTTCATTCTGTCGTGATATTATTCACTCTAGTAACTTGTATAAGTTTTACGCTTTTTGTAAATACCATGTGGCCATCTGAGTGGACAGTGGTCAAACTATCATTCCAGGTAAGTTCATTGCACTTTCTTTCCTATTAGAATCATGAAGTTAATGAACCTGTCCACAAGAGTTGTCAATTCGAGTGCTTTTTGTGCCAAATTGAGCATATGTCTTGTTTTCATGGTGTGAAAATCACTATTTTAGGGTGAACATTTTGGCCATTTTTGACCATTTTTGGCCATCTTTTTATCATCTTGTTGGTATGTTTTGTCCATTTTGGGCATTTTCAGCCATTTAGAAAAAAAATCTGGCACTTTTTGGCTGTCAAACTGGTACAAAAAAATTTTCTGAACTAGCAACATGACTCTCAGCTAGTTGGTGAGGGTCAAATAGTTAATATCCAGTTTAGTTGAATATTCCTGAGCAGACCCAAGCAGGCTTTCATGCACCCTCTGGCGAGTCTGCATAGGCCTGCAAAGAATTTAGTTCCAATGTTATCAAAATATTCAATTTGAAAAGCATTGCCTGTGTCGTTCAAATTTTCTGTCCAATTCTGTCTTTTCAAATTTACGCCTCTGGTGAAAGAGACCAGAAAAAGAGGCTCTCTTCCTTTACGGATATTATGTATTACACTTGGAGAAAGCTGAAGAATGAATCATCTGAATCATTGTATGAACAACATAGACAAGAAGGGGTTCAGTTTTCCAGAAGTTTCTTTGAAAGATTCAGAATTGTTCTAATAATACAAGTTGTCAAAAAGACAACCGCATCCTTTCTGAAACACCTGGTATACAGTGATTCATAGACATTTATCTCCTGAGCCACGACTTCTATCGTTGAAAGTTCCTGGCAGTAGAATAATGGCAACTGACAACCCAATATTATCTAATTATCTGAATTCTGGCTTCTCACATAAGTGTCTCAAAAGCATATCATTGTCTCAGACCATTTACTCTGCATTCTTTCCAAGCGTCTGTCTTGGATATCTGGACAGTAAATCATATTTGACAGCCGCTGGCTAAGAGGTTATGCAGAATCATACAAGAGTTTCTCCTTGTTTTGGTGGGGTTTTCGTTTGTAGTGACGTTAGGAAAACGTGGTGATTATGGTCCGTCCAGTTGACAACGTGTTAATTTGTTCGTTGTCATGTTGGAGAAAATAGCTAACAGATGTCCTTTCGGGCCAGAAATTTTGTTCGAGATACAAAACTTTCAAGAAAAAAAAAGGAACGGGTCTGGCTTGTCACTCAATAGAAATTGTCTTGTGACCAATATCTTTTGACAGCTTGCTGTGTTGGGGGTGATCAATTGAAAAAGAAAATAGATAACAGACGTCCTTTTGGGTAAAAAAATTTGTTAGGGAAGCAAGGCTTTCAAAAAAAAAAAAGAAACAGGTCTGACTAGTCACTCAATAGAAACTGATACGTGACCAATATCTTTTGGCAGTATGCTGTGTTGGGGGTGATCAGTTCAAAAATCAGAAAAAAAGGGAATCAATGAATGAGTTACTTCTCTCGCCTGATCTCTAAAGAGGTCCAAATTTAAAAAAAAAAAGCAAAAACACTGTTGGACACTAAGTGAGGGACCAAGTTAGCATAAACTCACCTTGTAAATTGATGTCCCTATTTAGGGAGGATTTTAAAAATCAAAAAAACGTCTATCCTAGACTTAATAAGGAGTGAACATTTGAATTTTCAGTAATCTAGCTCCACTGGTACAAGCTGTACATATGACACATATATATCCTGTCAGCCAGGCAGAATCACTTAAAAACTGATGCAACCTATGTTGACAGTTTTAATTGAAGGTTTCTAATTTGTGTGTTTTGATAGACATGCAGAAGGTATTATATGTCAAATCAGAATTACATAATAACAATATATCTTATTTACTCTAGTCATTGAAGTTTGGAGAGTTATATATTCACTCTTGTTAGTCTGTCTGTCTGTCTGTCTTTGACTGCACAATATCTCCAAAAGTTTTCAATAAATTTCAATGACATTTTGAGGAAGGTTGGACAATGAGCTGATTAAGAAGTGATTAAATATTGGGGTGGATCCATGAATGCTTTACAGTTATCTTATCTGCATCACAGTTATGTATCCACACAGTATCCCCCAAAAGTTCTCAATGAATTTGAATGAAATTTCCTGAAAGGATAGAACATGGTGTTAGTAAAAATTTCTTTTTTTTTTATATCAAAATATATGAATTTTATTGTGCTTTTCCGATTCTTGAAATATGAAAAATCACACTGTAGAATTTCTAAGGGTCTAGTTAATTTTAAACCATTAAAATGGTTTATCAAATCACTGTAGCCCCACAACTGGTCTGCTGATTGGACTTCAGATTCTTGTCTCTTTGCTCATCTGTGTGTGTATGTGTGTGTCTCCGGGTGCTCGCATCCTTAGGGCTACAAACTTGAAGATTCGCATCAGTACACCACTTGGCACCATCCAAAAAGGCCATTTTTGTTTTTTCAAAAAAGTGTTTATTGGGGTTTCTATGGTCATTTTGGATCAACAATGTCCAAATCTTGGGCTTTTATTTTTAGATCATTTTGGATAAAAGATCTATTTTTAAAGTAATTTTTTGGTAAAAGATCCATTTTTTGAGATAATTTCAGATAAAAGATCTATTTTTTAAGATAATTTCAGATGAAAGATCTATATTAGAGATATTTTAAATAATAGATCTATTTTTCAAAGATGATTTTAGATAAAAGATCTATTTTTCAAGAAAATTTTAAATAATTTCTCTGATTGATTCAAGTAAACCTGTGGGATATGGTGATTTATTTATTGAAGGTACAGATATTTTAGGTTCTTTTTTTCTGATGTATATATTTTGTTGATGCACAGGATCAAATTTCTAACCAGGAAATCTTCAGAAAGACAACTTTCTGTGGACTCAGCTCAGATGATCTGGCTTCATTATTTGTTTGGATAAAGCAAATCATTGTGTCTTTTGCTGTATTGAAAGCTAAATAAAGTCACGTTCAACCATTAAATAAATATTTAAAGACAAATATTATGAAATCCAAGATATCCAAATTTGTTAGCTGGAAGTATTATGTCTAAAAGGATGAAGAATAAGACCTTATTCAAACATGTAACCTTTCTAATCAACGACGATTATGAATTTACTTAATTAATACTTATTAATTTACTAATGACTCTTTAGTGACAGAGTTGAGATAAAATAAAAGATTAAATAAAATAATAAAAAGTAAGAAATAAAGAATAAATAGAAATAAAAAATAAAAAATAAAGAATGAATAAAAAATGAGAAATAAAAAACAACTGAAATTAAGATGAAAGGAATACTAGCCAAAAATCTCTCCATATAATAGGTATATATGCAAATTAGTTTGTTAATCTACTCGAATCCTGATATAACCTAATGGATATTCTTCTTCTGTTTTATTTCTTTATGAATTATGTTTGATTCTAAGACAACAATTATTCATAGAAAAAGTTTTGTAAGAGAAATCTCAACTGATACAAAAATATATATGTATATATTTTCTTGGCTTGAAATATGTTATTTCATCATTTTTCTACATAATTTATTATCGAACTTTTTAAAAAAAAATCAAATTACATACCACGTTGCTTTTTGGTTTTTTTCTGCCTGTCCATACTTAAATAACACCGTCATTTTTAATTGGTATAATCTAGTTGACATTATTGACAATTCAATTTATTGTTAAATTCCATAGTAAAAAGTTGTCACTCGATCTTCTCTTTTTCAGATTGTTGGTCCTTTCATCCACTTTGGTCTGATTTTTATTGTGACTATGCTCACGTGGATTTTAGTCAAACAGTGGTACATTTTGGAGCGTTTTGGTAAGTCTTTGTCTTCGTCTTACTAAACTGAATGTTGTTTCATTTCTATGTGAGACTTTTCTGTGAAAATCAATTGTGGATTAAGGCCTTCGGTTAGACAAAACAAACCTTAGTAAATAAAGATAATGGAGTCTCGGAAGACAAGCCTGACTTCACTCCAACTTCTTTTACGTCTGAAGATGATTACTGCAACTTTCATTTTGTATATGTGATAAATAAAAAAAATCATAAAAATATATCTTTTTAGTATAAATATATTTACTTATCTGAATGAAATAAGATCATGTGTATTTATAGTATAAATGTTCGTAGAAATGTAAGATTTGTCAGTCTGGCTCAGTTGGTAAGAGGGCCAGCTACTACTCACTTGGTTGTGATATCACCGTAGGAAAATATCAATTTCATATTGGAGTGGAGTTCAACAGACAAATCTTTCTTTGTAGAATGAATTTTTAAGAAGTTTCTAACAATTTTATTTCTGATAATGTCTGAAGTTCTAAGATGAAATGTCATTATTCCATGAATTATTTGGTTTTTGCGTAGGAATTGTCATTTTTTTGAATAGTTTGATAAAGGATGTTATATAAAACAAAGAACAGTCAATGTTTAATCGAAAGATGACCTATTTGAATCAAATAACGTTTTCTAAGAATCCTCTTATGATAATATGGCATCCCTATAAAATTCATTAAGTTTAGTGGTCACCAATTCAGTAATAGTATGAATTATGGCTTCCCTATTATTGAATCTTTTTAATATTGAAACTAGTTTATTTGTTCTGTCAAAAATGATGTCATATATGAAATATATAGATACACAGTAGTTTTATATTCGTAAATGATAGAGATTGGCATTGCAGGGAACTGAGGAATCATTCTGTTGACCAATAACGGATTTAAAAAAAAAATTTTATCACATTTTATTTTTCATAATTCTTTTAATTCATCATTTTTATTTTGTCATTGGAACATGAATGAAATTCTATGTTAATACATCAATGACATAAACAAAATACCGTTTACTACGTCAGTTACATATCCTAGCGTGATAGGAGACATCTGCACATTGGTAATTATTATATGCGTGGATGCTTAGAAATTGGAAAGATGATAATCTGTTGGAGAACTACCAGGTAGATATGGAGGACACCATTAGATGCCTATGAGTATCGTGTGACGATGAACGTGACGATACTGTCGCTTTCGAGGACATTTTAAAGTATATTGAAGTTTTCAAAAATTCTTATAGTGAGGAAATTGTCTACCTTTTCTTAGAACTTGGATGAGTGCTAAAAATAATCTAATAATTAATTGCTTCCTATGCAAACCATTTTAAAGCTGTAAATAGAGTCGGTACTCGAGGCGGAGTGAGAATTACTATAAATACAAAGCTGAATAAGCCAATTTAAAAACCTCTTGAGATGTGTGTACGTGTGAGTTTTTATACAGGGAGTCCCAAAAGTAACTCCGGATTTGTCCCCAAATAATTTTCTGGATGCAATAAACCAGTAGTATTCTAAATGTGTCCTGCTGAACCCTGGGGTTCTGTAAACCCTAGGGTTTTGCAAGACAGAGTGTCTTCATATTTTATTTGTCTTGTGTGATAATTGTTCATAAAGTTCCTACCACATCATGACTCTCGACTGAATTCCAAATACTTCCAGTTATGTTAAAATCAAAAACATCTTAATCATTTTATGTGACACGTAATCATGTTACAAATAAAATTTCTTTGTTTAATTTGACATGTTTCACTAGTCAGAGCTAACATCATCAGAAAGTAGTCATTCGTGTGTTTATTTTTCTTCTATAAGCTTTGTACTTAGTATTCCATTCAAGTGTATATTTTTTATTTTGGTTTATACACGTTTGGATGATTCCATGAACAAGGCTGAAATCCAATAGTTACATATCTAAATATTAGATTGAAGAGACAATTTGGAAAGATGTAAATGGTGTTACAAATGAAATTTCTTTTTTTGATTTAACATGTTTCGCTAGTCAATGCTAACATCATCAGAAAATATGAAGAGATACAGTATGGATAGACATACTCAACAATCAACAAAAAACAGATATGAAATTCGACACATTCCCTGGGACCAGCAAAACTCAGCTCAGCTGAAAATCAAAATTCACCACCCAAGCTTGTTTTCGGGCGTATATAAATTATATCGTTTAATGAAAATGTGATCGACCCCCACTTGCATCAAGGACACATCAAAGAAGATTTAACTGGCATTCAAAGGGAAATTATGAATCACAACCATCTATATATGCTGTTGGTAAAAAGGGTGATCAATGGAAAAGTTTCTTCTCTCACATTTCTTAGGACTGTGATCAATAAAAAAGGTCTGATTTTAAAAAAACCTAAAAAACAAGTAGGCACAGACAAGGGACTAATTTAGTATGAATCTGCATTGCACGTTGCCCCCGCTCCCCAATTTTTTTTTAAGGGGAATTTTAAAAAAAAAGGAAATTTTTCCACTCATTGAGAGGAGTGTGTGTGTAAAATTTCAAGTTCCCACTATGAATGATAAGGACTGAGTAAAGTCTGGATAGATACATATAAATGTCAGAATACATGAATAATCTGAACCCAGCTAAAGTTATCAAACTCGTCTGTTATGAGTAGTGATGATTAATAAAGAAATCTGATTTGTGACACCATTTTATTCCTTTTCGAATTATCTCTTCAATCTAATATTGTTAGATGAATTATAATCCACATCAATGCTTTATTCATAAGTAAATATATATATGTAGAAGGGAAAGTTGTTTTTTGAAGGGCTTCCCTTGATCATTCAATGATTGGAAAAAGTTCCCTGAGTGGCTAAAGTTTGAAAACCATTGCAATAAACAAACCAATGAACATTACATTTAAGGTTAAATTTTACGGCCATTTTATGCCGTACACCATGTTCTTTAGGACTCCCAACAGCAAAAAATCTGGAGGAATCAAGTCAGGTGATTTCATTAGCCAATCAACAGCACCATATAGCAACCTTCCAAATTATCATCAAGCCAATCTCAGTCAATACAATTGTAACTTGAAGATAAAAATGGCATTACTTTTGGTAAACAGTGTATTCATATCCATATATATATATATATATATATATATATATATGTGTGTGTGTGTGTGTGTGTATATATATTTATATATGTGTGCACGTATATGTGTTAATCTGTCAAAATAACCTCGATGAGTGTTTACTTAGTAGGTTGTATGCATCCTATGACCAGCCAAACGGATGGACTCTGGGGACTGAAAATTAATCCATAAGGGTAACTTGATTTGAGGATGAACTTAGGATAGGTGACACTGTCCCCCAAGGGACTACTCTTTTTAAAGCCCCCACATAAAATGGAATCAGCTTTATTGTAGTCATCTATCTAATCAATGATGATTCATCTCTTTGTCATTCTATGCTTATTCACTTTTTGGCTTCATTTTCTTTCTTCCAGGTTTGAAGCTGTTAATATTTGTTGCCTACCTGGCTGTTCTGGTTGGTGTATATGTGCTTCCATTGTTCATCGACTCACCTTGCATACAGCCAGCTGGCAGCCTACCCCCCAAGCCACGAATGTTTGCCCATCGCGGGGCATCAGGGGTAAGTGTCTATCTTGGCTGCTTGATAACGTCTTTGGGATGTGAAGAATAGGCGGGCGTAGTGATTGTGAATGCAAAGATCACCCAGTACGCAACCTTACTCAATGGCATCTCACTGCTGACCGAATAACTCTGCAAAAGAGTAATTGTTCACACATACGCAGTAAGGTTCCCTCTAATTGGTTGCTGAATTACGTCAAGGCTACATGACCTGTTCTCGAGATATTCAAAATAGCTGGATACTTTCTGGACAGATATTGTCTAATACACACAATCTATGTATGAATATATGCGTACAATTTTATCAATAATGAATATATACCTATATATATATATATATATATATATATATATATATATATATACTCATACATGTATATATATGTTTGTGTGTGTATTGTAATGGGAGCCAAGAAAGCTTTATTCTACACTTGTATTTCTATTGGATCTGGAGCCATGAACCCATCATGCTATATATGGATGTATATTGTATTGGGAGCAAAGAAACCATTAAATTATCTAGTATTTGCACCAGATCAGGAACCAAGAAGTTGTTGGCTGTACTTGGAGGTGTATTTTTGACTAAGTTAGGGGTATATTTTCAAATCACTTTTGTTTGTGATAAGCAACATAAGTGGGTATTTACTTGCCCCAGCCAGCCTGAAGGTCTTGAAGAACATTTACATGTCTGCCTCAAAGTTTGTTATTAGAAATCCGTTCTTTGTTTCAAATAAAAAGCTGTTTTCATTGTTTGTGGTGATTTACCAGTTTTTTTGTTTCTGTGTGGGTTAGACTTTTCAAACTCATATTTATATTCCCTGTTTGTTTTTCTGACAACAGATTGCACCTGAAAATACGTTAATTGCATTCCAAATAGCGGCAAATCAAAGTGTTTATGGATTTGAATCGGATGTTCGGATCAGGTAAGGTGTTATTTTTTTTCATTCGAAACTGTCAGCATAGGTTTCTCCAGTTTTCAAGTTTGTCTGGCTGGCTATGTATGTATGTATGTATGTATATATGTATGTATCACACATACAGGCCTTATGATTGGAACTAGAGGGCTGAAAGTTTAAACACTCACTCCTTATTATATTTAGATAAAACATTTTGGGGGGCGGGTTGGGGAATTCCTCTCCAAATAAGTTTTCAGTGGGTAGTTCAATTTACAATGTTAGTTTATGCTAAATTGGTCCCTTAGTTTGTGTCCAGCAGTTTTCACGTTTTCCAGAAATTTTGACTTTTTTTAGTGATCACTACCCAACAAAATGTGAGAGAAGTAACTTCTTCATTGATTACTCCCTTTTCCATTTTTTAATTGATAACCCCCTACATGGCATGCTGTCAAAAGACATGGTCAAACTTGTTTTAGCTATCACTGTCTAATAAAAGGCGAGAGAAGTAACTTATTTATTGATCACTCTTTTTTCCGGTATTTTAATTGTTTATCCCCAACATAATATACTGCCAAAAGACATTGATCAGTTTCTATCGACTGAATAACCAGACCTGTCAAATATATTTCTTAGTGTGGTATTATAAAATTAAGTTTGAGAATCTCTTGTTTAGATAATGAGATCTGCCCGTTAAGTAATCAGCTATTTAAAATTGATGAAAGAAATTAGCCTACCTAGGGCAAAGGTGCCTCAGTCTCCTGTGGAGTATTCCCTTTGGGACCTCTCTCCCTTATCCTAGCGTTCCTTCCCCTTTTCAGTATGAACCCCTTGAATCCCAACACTGAGTAGTGACAATCACTGCAGTATAAACAATGAAGAAATAGCTCTACGCAAGTTGCCACTTGTTGCCATCACTTGATTAACTATCGTGAGAGCCATGAGAAATTCAAGTGTCTGCTTGTAATTTTATCCGGATTAAAAAATGTGTGCCAAAATCGGTTCATATTTGGTCAAATGATTAACTCATTGAGACCTCGTTTTTTTTTTCAAGGGTTACAAGGCAAGGACATAATGGATGGTTTCAAGTTTTTTCATTTCCTAGAAAACCCCAGGATGTCATACACCATTTTGGATGTTATAAGATATGGAGTTCATTTATAGCAAATATTATGGTCATGAGACCTCATTACGAATTCAAAATGGCCACCATATTCAAAATTCAAAATACGTCCACATGCTCTCTCAGCTTTAACGAGACAAGCTGTACCATTGTCTCGTCAATATTATGCATTCTCTGATCATTGCATTTTGTGAAATTCTCTCTAATCTCATATTCTTCCCTATCTTTTTCAACAGTTTTGACGGCATTCCTTTCATTATGCACGATGAGTCACTAAAAAGAACGACAAATATTGACAAAGTTTTCTCTAAACGAGTCAACCACGATGCGTCAATGTTCACGTTCAGCCAACTCTCTCAATTGGATGCTGGGTCCTGGTTTATAGAAGTAAGTATACATCTCTCTCTAAAGATGTTTGGCTGGGACGTGGGGGTAAGGGAATTCTGTCACTGCAGGCTGGGGACATCCAGATCAGGCGTCCCCAGATCAGGCGTTCTTAGGTGAGTGCGGGGGTGATAGACGGAACTTTTTTGTCTCTAAAGGATAATGGTGCAGAATGATTGTTTCACGAGAACCCAACTCGAGTTTGTTAACAGGGTTACCACCAAGATCGGTAACAGGGTTACCACTGAGATATATCCTGAGTATACCATTTTGACCCCCACCCTCAGAAATATACCCTTTACCCCCATCCTCAACTTCCCTGGGAAAGTGGCGGCAGATACCCATGCTACATGCATCCCCTGTTATAATGCGGATGTTGGTAAAGAAAGCAATCAAGCTGTGATAGTTGTGGGATGGGTATGAATTATATTTGAGGCCGGGGTTTGGTGAACACCGTCAATTATATGAACCGTAAGTGAGGTTCGAACAGATAAGCAAAGGCATTCTTTAATGTTTATTTTTTCATCAAATTATACCACCAAAATAAATACAGTGTATTACAAAGTATACCAAATTTCTGTATTTAAAAACAAAATTGTAAAATCAATGACTTGACCCTTCCATTTCATAAACTGCTACCCCAGCAGATACCCTTTATCCGACCCTCCCCCACCCCAAATTTATTTGTTGACTACTGAAGTATTTTTATCAAATTCATTTCATTTTTTCAATCGGTCAGATATATTTCTTAATGTGGTTGGGGTGAAAGATATGTCACCTCTGTCATCAAAGAGGCTCACAGTATAATGCAAAAGCCCTTGGTCCAAAATATCAGGCTCACACGTTCAGAAGGAAATTCAGTTTTTATTTGTGGTTGCCTGGTCGAGTGGGGGATAATATGGCTTGAAATGTTGGGGTTCAACGACCATCTGCCTTATATCACAAACTGCATTATAACAAACCACGTTATACCCAAGGGCACTATCAAAAGGGAGGGTGGCTGTGTACAATGTGCGAGTTATGAGAGGTCTGTCAACTCCAGGTTTGGACTCAAGTTTGACAAGATAATAAACTCGCCATCACCGTCAATAATTGAACAACTGTAGCGTCAAAATTTGAAATGTCAAATAAATTCTATTCATTACATCACTGGCGTTTTCTATTGGAAAACATCCAAAATAGAGTGAATAAACATCTAGAAACATCTGGATTCTCAAGAATCTAGATGTTATTAATAAATGCATAAAAATAAGGCCCCTGAAACGTCAAAGAAGTTTTTATTTCAAAAAAACAAAAAACATTTTTAGAGGGGTGTCTAGCAGAGTACTGATGCCAATTTTCAAGTCTGTAGACAAAATGGTATGTCCAGGAGTGCTAGAACACGCAAACACACTAGCACATAAATAAACACATAAACAAACAAATAAACATATAAATAAACACATAAACAAACAAATGAACACATAATCAAACACATGAACACACAAATAAACACATAATTAAACACATGAACACACAAATAAACACATAATTAAACACATGAACACGCAAATAAACACATGAATAAACAAATAAACACGTAAATAAACACATAAACAAACAAATGACACATAATTAAACACATGAACACACAAATAAACACATAAACACACAAATAAATACATAAACAGACACACAAGCACATAGATGAACACATGAACAAACACATAAATAAACACATGAACAAACACACAAGCAAGCATAAACAAATAAAAAAACTCATAAAGAAACACATAAGCAAACATGAACGCATGAATAAACACATAACTGAACACATAAACACCTATCAAAAAAGGATAGAACCCTTTGCCACCTTTGCTTCAATATCTTCAGTTCTTCAAATCTTGTCTTTTTTTTTCCAGGACGATCCAATGAATGTTGCGAGTTCCTTAACCAATTATGCCCGATTCCTCTACAGGAACCAAACAATTTTGAAGCTCAGTGACTTGATTCAACTGGCCATTTTTCACAACAAATATTTAATGGTTGACGTTCGGCCACCCGTCAAGGCCCATCCTTATCATGAAACTTGGCTCAATCAAACAGTTGACGTCATAGTCAATTCAGGGATTCCACAGAACAAAGTATTTACACTTCCTTCCTTGAGATTTCAAAATTCTTTTTAATCAAATTATGTTTATACGTGTGTGTGTGTGTATTTATTTATCTAGCTAGCTGACTAGTTATCTAAGTCAGTCTGTTTATATCTTTCCATCTTACGACTTCAGTTTGTTCATCTATCTGTCTATCTATTTCTCTCTTTGCTTATCTGTATGTGGGTGTGTACCGTGTCTCTGTCATATTTTCAAGGCTACAACCTTGAAAATCTGCATGAGTACACCATTTGGCACCATCTAAAATTTTTTTTTCCTTCTGTCTAAAAAGTGTTTTTTTCCATCTCTATGGCTAATCTTGGACCAACTGTACTTGAATTTCATGCTGTCATTTCATTTTCAGATAATTCTGAATAAAAGATCTATTTTTTAAAAGATGATATTAGATCTTTTTTTTTAAATAATTACTTCTGATACATACATTGGTTACGGTGATTAATTCATGCGAGGTATGGATCTATCTATCTATCTATCTATCTATCTATCTATCTATCTATCTCCAATCTTGTTCAATAAGTGACACAAAATTAGGCGAGTGCAGATCAAGGGAGGTAACTGTTCTTTCCAAATTTTTTTTTCTGATCAAATCAAGATTTTTAAGTAATGATAAACATTGATATTAAATTGAAGATGAAACCCGTCTTCTCTTCGCTCTCTCTTTTTCTAACTCTATATGTATGTGTGCATATGTATGTGTATGTATATGTATGCGTCGGTATGTAGATGATTATACTAGCTGAGGTACCCAGCGTTGTCAGGGTTAAAAAGGTTATCAATGCGAAAGGTCATTTAGTAAATTCTAACAGTAAGCTCGTCTAAGTAGGGACGACACCCATTTTGGAAGGTCAACTAAAGATTATTGGGGACACAGAAATATCTAAACATATTTTTTCAAAGGATAATTATGCAAGTAGTTTTTACTTATCTTGATACAAAATAATTGTATATATACAATGGTAAGGTTCAACAATTAAGACGAAAAAGTTATTCAAATTGAATTAATTTTTAAAAATTTTTTCTCCAAAACAGGACATGCAGGAGAATAATCTTTGAAAATTTTTCATCTGTTTGAAAAATATGAAATCATTGCATACAACCTGTTCTAAAATCTCATCTAGATATCGCATTCACAAGCAATGAAGCTTAAATGAAGCTTATAAATTAAACCAAAATAGACCTGCCTTGCAAATCGAGGCTGATGAAAAATAGCAACGATCGATCGTGCAAGACAAGGTTAGGAAACAACAAAATGAGAAACTGCGTATCAATTTTTTTTCTTGAATCCACGTATCCCATTGCAACAAAATTTCCTTTTATCTAAAATTATTTCAAAGTCAAAACTAAGTAAATTCATTGAAAGAGTGTAATTTCAAAATAAGTATCAAAACCAACACGGTTGTTCAACAGTTTTGTGTCACGTGACTGATCATCTTGAAATTATTTTAGTACTAAACAAATAAATAATAATAATTTCATACGCAATTCCAAACAAAATGATTGTTCAATTTTTTCCAATGGTTTATTTTAATGCAACATTTTAGGTCGTAAATAGACAGATTGTTGAAACAAAAACTTTGGAAACTCGAGAGAAAGATTTGCAAATTTTTTCATGCCTTGAAAATTTTCCAAAAATCCGTTCAAGGGGAATAACTTTTTTGTTTGAATTGTTGGACCACACTATTGTGTGTGTACCCCAAAATGTCCTCTTTCTGGAGCTTATTGTAAAATGGTTCAATGATATTGAATGACTTTTAGAAATAATTTTTTTATTTATTTGTTACATTTTAGTAATTAATTTATAGAAAGTAATTGATTTAGGTGAAAAATACCCCACTGTAACATATTCTTTCACACCCTTTCCCATATTCACTCTTTATCTCATTTTCTCTCATACTCTCTCTCTCTTTAATGCTCTCTCTCTCTCTCTCATTTTCTCTGTCATACTCTCTCATTTTCCCTCTCTCCCTCATACACTTTCATACTATCTCTCTCTCTCTCTCTCTCTTACTTTCTCTCTGTTTTTCAATGGTTGCTACTTCACTACACATGGAAATTTCCAGGGTATTGTTGATTGTGTTTATGTTAATTCAATATAGTATATTTGTGTGTGTGATGGATTAAAATTTGTGTATGGCTTCCAATTAAGTTGCAACTGACTTGTCATGACTTGATGATCCAAATTTATGTTTGTTAAATCTCAAAACATTGATTGATTTGAATGAAGTTATTTCTTTCTCTCCTCTCTTTGATATTTAGATTTGGTGGCTACCGAGTGATACCAATGACTATATAAAGACCTTGAACTTCACAAAGATAGAAATAAAGTATGAACCAGTAAATCAACTCTACAATCACAGTATCTTCCATATTAACGCACCTTATTCAGAACTCTCCGAGCAAGAAATTAAGTGAGTTATCCCTTGTTTGTCTTTCTTTAATGAATCTCTCTACACCCAAATAATTGATTGCTTAACAGGTCTGGTCAGTCACTCAATAGAAACCGTCACTTGAACAATGTATTTTGGCAGCATACCATGTTGGGAGTGATCAATTTAAAAAAATCGGAAAAAGGGGGAGATGAATGAATAAGTTGCTTTGCTCACATTTAGTTGGGTAGTGATCATTAGAATATCTGAATTTTTTGAAAACCAAGCTTGAATGCGGCCAGACTCAAACTGAAAAACAAATTTAACATTAAATTTGATTGTAAATTGAATATCCCACTAAAAACTTATGTAAGGGGTGAGGATTAAAAAAGATTTTTTTGTAGCCTTGATAAGGAGTAAATGTTTAAATTTTCAATCCTCCAGCAGAAACCCATGTTTACAGTTTTGATGAAAATTTCTAATATTAGATCTAATTCTACTAATGTTATTAAAGGTAAAAATAAGATGATAGAAATTAATAATAATCACAAAGATTCATCCAAGAGATTCACTCAACTTAAGACCATAACTTCTAGGTGTAAAAACAAGAGAAATAAAATGAGAGAAATATGAGTCAAATATTAATAATAGTTTTCAACGCTTCATCTACCAAATTCTGACAAGTCTATTACCCCTAGGTGTAAAAACAAGAGAAATAAGATGAAAGAAATACTAATAAAATCTATTAATAATTGACTACACTTCACCCAAGAAATTCTGACAACTCAAGACTATTACTACCAGGTGTAAAAGCAAAATAAATAAGATGAAGTAAATACTAGTCAAATATTAGTAATAGTTGACAATGCTTCATCTACCAAATTCAGACAACTTAAGAATATAACTTCTAGGTGTAAAAGTCAGAGAAATAAAATGAAAGAAATATGAGTCAAATATTGATAATAGTTTTCAATCTACTAAATTCTGACAAGACTATTACCACTAGGTGTAAAAACAATAGAAATAAGATTAAAGAAATACTATCCAAATAATGATGATAATTGTCAATGTTTCATCCAAGGAATTCAGACAATTCAAGACTATAACTTCTTTGGGTAAAAGTAGGGGAAATAGAATGAAAAAAATACGAGTCGAAATGAATAATAATTGACAATGTTCCATCCAAGAAATTTGGACAACTTAGGACTATCACTTCTAGATGTAAAAGCACTATTACTACTCAGAAATTCAAATAATATTTCATCCAATGGAATCATATCCCTCTTTTCTTTTCTTTCAGGGAATACAGTTCTTCAAATATAACAACCAACATTTACTTAGTAAATACTCGTTGGTTTTTCTCCCTTTACTGGTGTATGGGTGTCCAGTCAGTAACAACAGACAACTGCCATATCCTCAGCAAAATGACCCGACCTCTCTGGCATTTTGTAAGTATTTAATTTCTATATACTTTTTAAAAAAATATTAATTACTAAAAATAAATTTGAAATCAACAGGGTGTCACAAAAGTAACGCCAACTTGTCCCAAAATTATTGCCAGTTCTATCTAAGCGAAACAAGTATAAAATAAATGCTTTTAATAGTAATGTGACAGTGATTTAATAGATGGTTTCCTCAGAACTGGTATAAATCTTGGGACGAATTGGGCCTTACTTTTGAGACACCCTGATATAGTACACAATGGATTCCTGTTAATAGGACCACATTGAGACTAACAATTTTCGACCCAATAACGGACCAGTCCAATTACCCAAACAACCTCCTTTCCTTTCTTATACAAAACACCATAAGGTTTTTATAATTCAAGGGGGAACAACTTGTATGAAAACCACCACAGTTCAAGTCTCTCCTCTTTTCACAAGCTAAAAATATTTAGAAATAAAGATAATTGTTTTGAGAACTAAAGGATATATTTTTAATGATTCTATCAGGTTTTATTTTTTCTAATAGTAATTTGGACGCACTATTGCGTTATCCAAAGTAAATGGTGCATCAGTCACTACAAATAAAGCAAATTAGCGTTGATTACATACGTTTGAATCGATTCTTACCAGATAGGTCCTATGTGTGGCTGGTGTTGAAAAATGGTGGTTCTATCTAGCAGATTCCATTCAATTATTAATAGAATGAATTTCCTTAAATTTTGTACGGAAGTATCGTTAATTAATAGATTCCATTAACTACTGTAAAAGTACTTGAACAGTTGTTTGCGTTGACAAATTTTCAACTTGAAATTAAAAAGGTAAACATGTTGATTCTTATACAGTTATCACTCAAATAAACAATAGCTAAAATGAATTAAAATAAATCAAATAGAAATAATATAGATGTAATTTTTCACAGGGATTATCTAGTATCTATATATGTATATATACTACATAATATATGTATATATACATAATATATATATATATATATATATATATATATATATATATATATATATATATACTATATAATGTATATATGTATGTATATATATATATATATATATATACTATATAATGTATATATGTATATATATATATATATATATACTATATAATGTATATATGTATGTATATATATATATATATATATACTATATAATGTATATATGTATATATATATATATATATATACTATATAATGTATATATGTATGTATATATATATATATATATATATATATACTATATAATGTATATATGTATATATATATACTACATAATACACATATCAGTATATATATACTACATAATATATATATGTATATATATATATGCTACGTAATATATATATATATATACACTACGTTATATATATATATATATATATAATTTCTATGGCTTGTCACATTTTCTGCTAAAGTCTTGTTTAATTCTGGTCCCTGTAATGTCAAAATCTGATCAAGATTTCTTGGTTAAAATTTATCCTTTTGTACAATGCTTGCCTGAAATCCATTCTGATTGTTTTTTTTTAATTTTGAATGAGTTTTCACCTCTTATATTTCAGACTCCAACAGCATATACGTTAATTTGGGTCTCAGTTGATGTGATATCACTCATCATAATCACAATTATATTTATTGTGCAGAGGTAAGTGACTCCTACTCTTCCTCCTCTGGTGTTGATTCATATGGCATATCGCAGGTTTTGATTGGCTGTGTCATTATTTGACATATGGCAGGTTTTGATTGGCTGTTTTATATTGGAAGCTGATTGGCTAACTAGATTCTGTTTGATACAATGATATTCAATTCATTTCAAATTGATTTTCAGTTGATCTATATCATTGCTGTTGGATTAAAGTGCAAGTTGGAAGTTTTGATTTAAAAGCAATTAAAAATTAAGATGAAAATAAATACTAGTTAAAATTGATAAGATACATTTTTTTAGATGAGTGGTTCTCAATCTCTATTTTTGATTCCACACTAAGAAATATAGTTGTCTTTCATTGCACACTAACTCTTTACTCCATTAAAAATGTGAATATACTTTACAATGAGTCTTCAACCTCCTTCATTGGGGTCCCCTTTCAATGAGACAAAATTTTTAAAAACCCCTCACTCATTGTTATAAAAGTAATAAGTACCGAGACCATGTATCAGTCTATAGTAATAATCTAACAGTAACTGAACTTAAAAACAAATAAAGACCAAATAAGTTTGCAAAAATTTCAAAGTATTTGTGATATATATTGAGCTTCACAATGTTTATGAAGAGAAAAAATGATTTGTTAAAAAAAAAAATTACTAAAACATTGTATAACAATTTTATTTTTTCATAAATCTGTGTAAAGCAGTGAGCATTTTCAAAATAAGCACTAGAAGTTCTACATTTTTGTGTGGACATAGATTAAAAAAAATTGTTACATAGCTATTCTTTGAAAAAGATTTTCAAATACTTCTGTGAACCCCAATAAACTTCCAAAGGGACCCTGACACCTACTTTGAGAAGCACTGCATTAGGCCATAATTACATAATGGAGCTTTATATATATATATATATATATATATATATATATATATATATATATATATATACACAGTATATGTAGCACAAATCAGGCTAGCAGTATAACATAATATAATAATATATTAATAATATATCAATAATATAAAGCCACACCTGATGAGGCCCAAACAGGGTAGAAACATGAGCTAGTTGGTGTAGTGAATCCACAGTCTACTATTCATATATATATATATATATATATATATATATATATATATATATATATTTAAGAAATGAACATATTGGTAGCGATGCTCTTACCATTGAGCTAAATAGTTGCCAGTAATACAAAGGCCAAATAACTGCTATTAACCCAAATTCTGATCTTGTTTATTTTCAATCTATTCATCTCTTTCAACGTGACAGTTATGTATTTAAGTACGTTGAAGCGACTACCCTATCGGAGGCAGGTTTGATTCCTGCAGCAGCCCCGTTTTCTTTAATTGATTATTCTATTTACATTGTCTAAATTGAGTGATGTATTAACCATGTAACAATGGGAGATCATTTCAATTAAGTCTCTAGTAATATAATGCAATTCATAATTCATATATATATATATATGTATAATTAATTGATTGATGAGTAAATTGCATAACTGTATTAGTTTAATACGCACCTAGTTAATTGGACATTTGCAAGTTTTGAAAAAGTAATAAAAGTATGTACTGTAAGTTGACATACTATAAAATGAAATGAATTAATCAAATCACTTCAGAAGTCAAGGAACAGTTTTTATACCAACGTACTGATGAATAGTATGGGGAAACAAGTATCTGGACACTTACAAAATATTCATTCAATACACTTCAGATGCACACATCTCTTTCAATATATGTAGCTGATGTATTTTGATATGAAAGTAACAATTACTAAGAAAAAAATACTTGACCATTACATAAGAGTCAATGTGTCATAAAACTAAATTCAGAATCAGAACCTTAGAGATGTGATTAAAAACTATAAGAATCTACTTGAAAATACTTGTTCAGTAATACATGACCACTGTATAGTAGTCAATGTTCCCTTAACTTTTGATGTTCTAAACCACTGAAAATTGGTCTGAGCAGCTCCTGGACTCTTCTGTAGAGGAAACCATGTTTGTTACACTTATTATGTCATAAAAATATGTTAAACTTCACCTCAAGTTGAAAGGAAGTAACTGTGATTAGTAGTTATTTCCCTTTCTTATCAATATCTAAATTTCCTTGTATGAAACTAAGGGTTAATTTTTTTTTCTATTGTCCTTGCAGGATCCGTTTGATGGGAACGCGCTTCAATCCTGAGACGATTTCCCTCCATTCCCAGCAGACGATGACTATTCTCACTGACCAATACCATTCAAACTCAAGAACAATGAAAGAGAAATTGTTGTTCACTGCTGACCAACTTGAAGAAGACATGTTGGACGCTGGTATTGGGGTCTCGAATGATAATATCAACAACCTGGACTCACCAAATAGTCATTATAGTAGTCCGCAAAGGGACCTTGTTGTCAACGCTAATGAGTAACAGACCCTTACTAACAAATAAAAAGATGGGTTTAGGTACTATCATCTAAATCACTTTAGTGTATATCACATTTGTCAATATCACTTTGGTCCAAAATCACTTCTGTTTGCACAATATCTCCAAAAGTTCTCAATGAATTTCAGTGACATTTTGTCTAATCATTGGCTAAGGGAGAATTGATGAAATTTTAGGGTGGATCCAGGGATTTTTTTTTGATCGAGAGATATTTTTTGATTAAATTTTGGGATGAATACTTGAGTTTTTTTCCTCTCAAAAAAATACCTATACCAATCCCGAAATTTCATCAATACTTCCTTAGCCCGGGGCCCACCATTCAATAAAATGTCATTGAAATTCATTTAGAACTTCTGGAGATATTGTGTGGACAAAAGTGATTTTAGACTAAAATGATTGAGATCAACATGATTTAGACTGAAGTGATTCAGACGAAAGTGCCGTGCCCCCTAAAGAGATTTACAGTATCAGACCGTTTACCTGGCAGACTTGGATCCTGAGTTGACCTGTATTTCTGGACCAAGGCTTAATATATTCATGAAATATAAAATGAACAATGTTAGGTGAAGAACAGAATTATATTCGATTGATACGAATCATTTCTCTTCTGGAGCAGGGTCTGATTGATCTTTATTAATCTGCTTGAAATTCTTAAAATATAAAGTGTGAAAAATGAAATATACGATGAAAAAAATAAAGGAAAGTAAAGGACAAAACCGAAAACAATTCAACCATGCCATAAAAATTAATACAAACAGCATTATAACGGCAAAATACCGTGAAGCCCGACAGATTCAAAATTACCCAGTTTTTAAAAAAAATGCCAGTTTTCTGGTATTCCCTGTTTTCTGATAATTCTGGTTTTCTGGTAATTCCAGTTTTCTGGTAATTCCGCTCTTCTTGAAGCCCAGATAAATGGTCCGGTACTGTACATACAGTACTGCTTATAAGTATTTGAACGAACCAAAATTTCACTGATATGGATTGGTTTTGAGTGTTAACAAATTGGACTTTATGCAAAAACCAAATTTATTACAATCAGCACAACAAGACATGCATTTAGGCATGTTTTTGTGATTCTCAATGCTAAATTTCTGGAAAAACTTTTTAAAATTGCATTAAATTGTTCAATGAAATAAACCAAGTATTATTTCTATCCAGCTAAAATATTTTTTGCAGAATCAATCAGCAAGGAGATTGAAAAGGTTAACTATGTTATTTGGAAGAGTTGTAAATCTAGTTAGTTAAATGGACTTGAATTAGTGTTTGTGAAGAATTCAACTTTGTTGCAAGTTGGGGTCAGTCATTGAAAACAAATATTTAATCAAGCCCCCCGCCCCCAAATATTATCGAAATGTATTCAGATGTTTGATAAATCAGCTTTGAAAGGCTAACATTGTTGTTTTGAAGAGTTGCCAGAGTAGTTGAAAGTTAATAGTTTTAACTCTTAATTTCATGAACCACTTGATACCGCTCCAAATTACAATGGAACTCTTCTCTGAATAGAATTGAAAAAAAAATTTGCTTGAAAGTCTGGGGGAAGTAATTTAGAAGTTATTCCCCCTTTGATAAACTTGAGTTTTTTATATGAATTTAAGAGTTAAATTAGTGATTGTAGCGAAGGCAACTTTGTTGCAAGTTGAAATTAGACTTTGGAAACAAGTATTTAACCAAAATCTACCAAAAGATATAATGGGAATGTGTTCAGATTTTGCAACAAAGGCCCCCAAAATGTCTGGAAGACTTGTAACCATATGGAAAGAAAGCAAGCATAGGCAAGAAACACAGATTTGTTCAAATACTTATGAGATGTAATCTATATATATAAATGTATATATATATATATGCACAGTCTGTAAGATTTAACTTGACCAATCAACTCAGTCGAGTCAACTCTTTCTCGTCTTGGGCGTGTAATTTTCTCAGTTTTCTTGACCACTGTTTGAGTTGGGGAAAAAAAGATCTTTTTATCGTGTTTTTTCGTATTTATTTGATTTTCATAAATATTTAATTGAATCGTTATCAGGGGCGGGCTGAGCAAAAATAAGCTGTAAGAATTTCAAAGACAACAATGTTGATGTATCCTTCTCCAACCCATCTAACTTAACCTTTTTTTCTCTGTTCACCTAGGAACAGGAAAGATAAAACAATGAAGTCTGAGTCTCCATAGTTCGTTACACCTTGTATGATTCTCTTCTTATAGAGCTGAGTCAATCTTCTTTGCATAAGTTTTTGGTTGAGACAAATCATTTGGGGACAGGTGAACTTTCCCTTCAACTCAACTGGTATTTGAGTTCATTTTTAAAATAATCTTACAGGCTGTATATATATATATATATATATATATATATATATATATAAAATTAATAATTGTGTCATCCACAGACAGCTGTGTGGCTATAGACTATCCAGTATCCCTTCCAGTACCACTATATATATATACACAATGTGAATATAAGTATATATAGTGTTTCACCAAAAAAATATGAACATTTTATTGATCGATTGGATTGAAATTATTTCTTGAAATGGATATCCATTACAAACTTTTGATGAAACTGTTAATGTTTATATAAATGTATGCAGGAAATATGACAGTGAGATATGAGTCAAAAAAACAAAAGTATGTATATATTTGAGGGGGGGGCATATACATGTATAAAGTTATGCTGAATCGTTGAAATTGCCTAATTGACGGGATTTTGACTTTTCTTTACAAAAAATAAATAAAT
>OY735241.1:33765899-33828399 GCA_963457665.1 Thysanoteuthis rhombus
GATGAGCCAATGGACTAGTAGTAATTTAAATGTTTTATATCGATATTATCCATATTTTCACTCTATATTGTAAGAGAAAAAGCAAAAATGCAGACTATAATTGATCAAGATGATCCAAATATTACCAAGCCTCCCACAAAAACGAAAGATAAAAATTGCTGAGATCTTAATCTCAATTTTTTTTTTTTTCTTTTCCAAATTTTACAAGTCGAAATTGGGTTGTGTCTGTGAGGCCAAAGCATTCTCAATGCCGGGAAATGTGGTATATATATAAATATATATATATATATATATATATATATATATATATATATGTATATACAAAAGTAAATATCATATTCATGCAGTGTGAAAAGTTGAACCAAGAATTGAACTGTTTGTTTTATAATCTTTTTTTTTTGGCTTGCTTTCTTCACTGAACCAGCAGCAGATCCTTATTTTTTTTCAAAGGTTCATCAAAAACCATGACAAAGATGAACTTTTGATGGGAAATGCAAATATTGGTCTAGAGTTGATTGACTGTAGTGTATTCTGCTTACTTTGTGCCTCTGCCAGTAAATCTGAAATTGTCCGAGTATTGTCCGAGTATCATGTGTTGTCAGTGTTTGACAGGATTTTGTTATTCAATCCAAAAGTACAAATGGGATGTCCGAGAATAGAACTGAATTGGATCAAAATAGTCCCCAAATTTTTGTGTCCTTACTGAATTATCAATTGTTTTTTTCTCTCTCTTTTAAAGAAAACTCATGGAAACTACTCTGTAATTAGCAGAATTGGAGTTACCTCCCTTGGACAGATTTTTTTTTTGGTCAAAACTAATGGCTCGATTGGACTGAAAATTGCTTTATTCTCTAAGTTAAAGCATTGAGCTAACAAAAAATCTTTTATGATATGCTATTTTGCAAAATTACTAACACACAAAGAAACGTAGAGAAATTGGATCATTATGGTATAGATTAAGTGAAATTAGAGGGGGAGAAAGAGCCTGTTGTGTTAGTAATTAGTTTCAGGGGTATTTTTGCAATGAATTAATTGTCCCTTCATGTCTCAATTTCTATATATTTATCTTTCAATTGTCTCATGATTGATATAGTGTTTTTTTCTAATTCTTCATTCACCAATATTAAATAAATAATGTGAACTCATTTAGACCACATGAATGGAGTAAAGGAGATAATGTTGACCCAAGTTTTTTTTTACAGTGAATTCAAAATGGTGGCAGGAAAAAATCCCCCCCAGTAAAAATCTCCCAATGGAAAAATTGAAGCCGCCAAGGGTGTAAAACAGTGTTCTGCTACATTTTTATTAACATCAACTCTCCCCCCGCCATTTAAGTTGTAAAAAAAATTTAAATCGTGCCCCCTCCCCAAAATTGTAACTTAAATAGATATATGCCTACTTATCTATATGATATAAGTATTGACTATTGACTTGGTTGTGGCAAAAATTAGTTGTTTGGAAGCATTATGAGTAAAATATTTTGTATTTCGTCACTTGGGGGATTTTTTTTCTAGAGGGTCTTTCTTCCTAGGATCATTTAAAATTGCAATTTTTTTTTCTTTAAGCAAATGCTGAAGAATAGGAACCTAGAATCATGTTGAATTGAATTTACACACATAAGTTTCAAATCACAAAAAAAAAAACAAACTTGAAAATATTGAAAAAGATAAAGAGACTACGATTTCACCTAAAACGTTATTGAAACCAATTTGAATGTGATTTAACCCTTTCGAGACTCCAGGCACATATATATATCCCATGGTTTCTATGACTGCTGGGATCTGTATATACAATAGATCTCATGACATCATCGTAGCATAAAGCCCACCCAGAGATTAGTTTGCATTGCATGACCCAACAGGAAAGATGTGTAGATGAAAGTGATCTGCCAATTTGGTGTTTTCTTCCTCTGTCCCAGGATTAATGTCTACTGGGACAAATGTGTCCCATCATGACTTTGGCTCTTAAAAATATGGAAAAAAATCTTTATTTAATAGAGAAATAGTTTTCTTTTAAGATCAAACAAAAATTAATGTTTTTTATTTTCAAATTTTATAATCTTATAGACATTCTGGTTAGTCTTGGAAGGGTTAATGAAAAAGATGAACAAAAGACTACTTGGTGGCTGAGACGGTTGTGCCTTTCGTACTGGTGCCAGTGGTTTGGGTTCAAGCCCAGGTAAAAGCCAGGGTTTGTGAATGCTGATTTTAGAGGTAGAAGATTGGCACTACAGAATCTTCCTGACCCCTCCCCATTGCCTTTATGCTGGACAAAACTGAGCTGAATAAATATCTATTATACTAAGTCTACATTATAATGAGAAATGTGTCCGTCCGTCTGTCACACTTTCCGTCTGTCCGTCCGTCTGTTACACTTTACTTTGAAAGGGGTTGGGGTTAGGAAAGAGGTTCTAAGAGGGGAGTTGTCACACCAAGAGTGCGGAGAAAGTGGGGAGAGGGAGAGAGAGGAGCAGAACAGTAGCATTCAAAAGGTTAAGGGTGAAGTAAGGATATTTGCTAAAGAAGAAGGGCTGACGAGTGAAGATCAAGAGTAAAAAGAGGTGGATTGAACTTCCCTTCTAGTGTGTGCGAGTGGAAGTTCCTTTGATTAAATATTTTTCAACTACTTCAGTGCTTAAGATTTCCGCCCTTACGTACACCGCTAACAAAACAACAGGTATATTACTAGTAATATACATATTATCTTTCATACAGGTTAGTTATAAAGGAGTGACATAAAAGGAGTGACAAATTGGAGATAAATTTTGTAGGAGTGACACAAATATCACCATAATGAAGTGACAATATCAAATTATTTCTGGATCAATTTTTATTTCTCCAGAAGTACTTCCGAAATATAAACAAAGGCTTGCAACTGTTGTCTGGGGATATAGAACCTTCCCTTACAATGAATCCCCCCAGGGGGTTTTGCATACCAATTGCATTTCAGTTCAAGCCATGTAAATGATCAGAAGTTGGGAGATTATTTCAATGATTGAGAACTAGATATTTAAACAAGTTTAAAATATTAACTATTTAATCTTTTTAGATTTAAAAAAAAAATCTTGAGAATTTTAACAATTCTAATAATTTTTTTTATGAATCTAATAAGATTTTTAACAGTATGACACGCTTATGTTTTGTCACTCCTTGTATGTAGAATTCATGTCATGCCTTTGTTATGTCACTCCTTTGAACAGGACCGCTTCCGTAGGCCTGCTTGGTTATCAGGGAAGTCGCGTATTCTCTGCCAGTGCTAAAACTCTATGTTATGAATGTTGGTGGCTGTGATAGTTGTGCCTTTCTGACGGTGGTATGAGTTCAAACCCAGCTAAAAGCCCGGATTTAGAATGCTGATTTCAAGGCAGACAGGACCTCCCCGCTTTGAAGATTAGCACAGTTTAGCAAATTCATAGACTAAAAACAATTTTTGAAAATCTTATTATTTATCTTTATTATTAGATGAAGGATTGTAACCCTATCTGGATTAAAGCCGTTAGATATCCTGAGCTGAGTCAAAAAATGGTGTCCTTATCTCAGCCATCCAATTACTTAAATTTCAAGATTTTCAGAAGTGAATAATTCCTGAAGAAATGAAGGTTATATCCATTTAAAACATCAAAATATGTTAGGAAAAATACTTTTTCCCCACACAAATATACTACTTAACTAAACCAAATCGTTACCAAGGACAAGTTTTCTTTAATAGTATTTGTGTGGACGATTGAATCGTTTGAATGTTTAAATTAACTCTAGATAAAATTTTAAGTTTACATTTTCATGTTAAACAATTGAAACAACTTGGTATAATTTAACATGGGAAACTACGAGGAACCTGTTGTGACTGCTTTTGTTTCGATGCCCTAAGCCCGTGTTTATTTTGCTTGACGGTTAACCCATTATTGTATAAACTTTTTACCTTCATCCTAATTTTTCTATTTGTTGAGTTGAGTTGTGATAAAAACTTTGGGTTTCAATAATAATTATAAAAAAACAAATGAGAAATTTAATTATACTTCTATTACGAGAACAAAACCTATGAACATGGTGCCGATAGATGGAGTAAAGGGTAGGTTTTAAAGGTGTGATTTGACTTCTGCTAACCATGAAGTGCTCGTGGCTGAGTGGTCAAAGCAGCTGGGTATAAACCTATCTTCCTTCTGGCAAAATGAATGTGAGTTTGAATCCCACTTCAAACTTTGTTCTTTATTTCCTGTATGTGCCGTAGAGTGATGGCCTGAGTTGAGTTGTGATAAAAACAACCGAGAAAATTAAGATGAAGGTAGAATGTGGTCAAAAATTAATATAATTTGCCGAAATAATCAACCGAAACAGTTATTGTTATATACATGATGCACCAAGCTAGAGCTAGAAGGCTGAAAATTTGAACATTTACTCCTTATTATGTCTGAGGAAAGATATTTTTTGTTTTTTCGAAAAATTTCTCACCCCAAGTAGGTTTTTATTGGCAAGGTTCAATTTGTAATGTAAGTTTATGGTGAATTGATCCCTTACCTTGTGCCCGGTTTCATTCATGCTGGTTTTTTTTCAAATAAAGGCTTTTTTTTTTTACTGATCACTGCCCAACAAAAGGCAAGAGAAGTAACTTATACGTTGATCGTGAATTTTTTTAACTGATCACCCCTAACACAGCAATCTGCCAAAAGACTTTGGTCACGTGTCAGTATCTTCTGAGTGAATAATCAGACCTGTTTTAATATTTATCAGTTCAATATGTGTCTACAGGTTGTACCTCTTTAATCCAGTTCTCTACGGTCCGGCACCTTCTATGATCCAATCGATATTGAATCTGCCGCTGATTAGTTCCTGGATCTGCCACTAGATGTCTCCGATTTGGGTTTCAAGCCATGGTTCTAACCATAATTTAGCGCTATATAAACAGACTCGTAAAAAAACCTAACCTCGGCTTGAAACCGAATTGAAGATACAGTAAATTATATAACTTCCCATGTTTATTTTAGTGTAAAATTAGATGTGTATTAGAGACTGTCAACAAAAACTGCCACCAAAACTATCAACATAGGTTTTTTTCAGTTTTCAAGTTGATCTGGCTGGCTATTTTTGTATGTGTTACGTGTATCACCAACAGGGCTAGAGGGATGAAAATTTAAACATTTACTCCTCAAGTCGAGAAGAAACAGCTTTTTCCCAATGATTTTAGTGGTGAGTTCAATTTGCAATGTAAGTTGATGCTAAATCCCCCCCCAGTTTGTGTCTGCTCGCTATTTTTTTTAAATTCAGATTTTTTTTTAGTGATCATTGCCCAACAAAAAGCGAGAAAGGTTACTTATTCATTGATTACCCCTCTTTCCAATTTTTTAATTTATCATCCCCAACATAGCATGCTGCCAAAAAACTTTGGTCTTGTGACGGTTTTTATTGAGTGAGTAAATAGACCTTTTTTTTTGTCATATATTATGTTGCTAGTTAATCCCCGTGAAGAAATTCACGGATGTACTTGAATTTCAGATTTTTTTTAGAAGAGAAATTACTAAACTGTTTTTTAGGTGACGGGCCCTTTAGAAAATTGTCCCTGCTCGAACAATGATGTATTGTTTGCATTCAAAACAAAACATTTTGTTGTACGTTACTTGTCGAACAATAGCCCATCAGATTCTGACAAAAGAAAATTCTTCGTGGGCCAGGTACTACATGAAAAATTGATCACGTATCAAAAACAAGGTGTGTCGAAATGTAATCAATAGCCAGCAAGGTGTAGTAATTGTAGTATCATTGAAAAATCACTCAAATCATCCTTTATTTACAATTCTCCGCAACAGTAAAGAAGGATGATCCAATTATCCCAGAGGAAATGACAAATCCAGCCGTGAGCATTTGTATATAGAAATACTTTATGTATTGTATAAAGAATTGATAGATAGAATGATATCAGGCTGTATGGCACAACTTTGAGAGTGATTAATAACTTATAAGGGATAAAAGATATTCAGCTGAATTCTTTTGTGAGTGTTCATTGCGTGATAGGCTTTGTTTTCATAGAAAGTTTTCTCGAAAAATGAAACCAAATGAAATTTTTTATGTCGAGTCCATATTTGGTAGTATTGTGCAATATACAAATTATAATTAATCGGTATTATCAATAAAAGAAATATGTGTTGATGGAATCAAACATAGTCCAGTAGCTTAGCGTATTTATTTAGGTTTAAAACGATATATGGCGTCATGAGTGTACTTGAATAAACCCCAAATTACATTCGTTTGTGTAGGCAATTTTGGGGAAGTCACTAAAAGGTTTCAAGTGGAAGAGTCTATAGTTTCAGATTGTGTGTAGGAGATATTTTTATTTGCAAAATCATTACCTTTATCTATGGACAGTGAAACAAATGGAAAAATCACACTATCGATATATGATTTATATCATGTAAATCATACTAAAGATATATAGTTCTATTTTCCACGCTCTTAGAAAAGTTATTAAGAATTGATGAGTAATTAGAGTTTATTATGTGATAGTGTGTAAAACAAGAAGAAGAGACTCTGTTAAAAACCTTTGATGTTGTTTATACAATTTTTGACAGCATTTGGAAACATTTTTTATCATTTGTTTCTGTAATGAAAAACTATTAGTTTCCAAGTGATTTTACAAATTAATCCCTGTTGAAACATCAGTAACAAAAATCTATTATCATTGTATCAACAATAGAATTTAAAACATCATCAGAAATGTGACGTATTTCATCGGGAAATGAAAAAAGTTATAAATATATATGTATACATATATATATATATATATATGTAAAGTGTATACATTAGTTATAAACACTGTATAGTCTGCTTTCTTTTTTTTTTTCTTTCTCTCTTTCTTGTACTTTCTATTTTTTTCCATCTCGAGAATTGTTTTAAAAAAAAGAGGAATAATTTTATGTAGTGTGACTTGGAGGACAAAAAAAAGATAAATAAATAAATATTCCTTTTTCTTTGCCCACTCTCTCTATCCTTCCCTTCTTATGAACGCTACTAACTGATGCAAATTTGGTCTGATGGAAAAAAAACAAACTTTTTGGCGTTCATGGAACTTTCGACTTAAGTCGCAGTTAAAGATGAAAATGTTTTCCAGGACTTTTTGTGGTCTGGCAATGGCCAGGTTCCAGAGTTGCCAGATTACAGAGGTGAGGTTGGAATTACTTGCTTAAGAGTTTGAAATAATTTTTTCTCTGATTTTGAGCCTCTGCTGAGTTTATTGAAAACAAAAGTATTTCCTAAAAAAAAGTGGGTACTCATACAAGAGTGGGGTCCAACGATGATGACTAAAAAAGTTATTCCCCTTGAACCATTAAAAAAAAAAAGTTTTGGAGGCTGGACATGTGCAAAAATTAACCTTTGTAAAAAAGTTGTATTTTTTTTTTAATATCCTCTGCCATTATTTACTTTTTCTCCCCTTCACCTATTTAAAGCTTTCTAAATCTATTTAAACTAAAGATTTTATGCATAGAAGAGGAAAATGGAAATTTTATGTTTGTTTTAAAATTGAAATTAAAAAAATCTTCTGTGCATAAAAACATTAGCTGAAGTAGATTTTGAAAGCTTTCAATGGGTGAAGGGCAGAAAAAGTAAATAAAGACAGAGGGGAATAAAAAGCGATTTTTTTCGTGTACGTCCGATTTCAAAAATTAAAAAATAAATCATTCAAAGATGACGACTTTTTTGTCTTCATCGTTGGATGCCACTCTTGTATGACTACCAAAGAAAAATCAAAAAAAAAAAAAAAAGCAGAAAGAAAAAAAGCACGAATGGAATTTGAGAGAATCAACTTCTTTATTCTCCGAATCAAGGGTCGGCAAACTACAGCCCACTGACCTAATCTGGCCTGCCGTGATATTTCATCCGGCTCGCTGCCTATATGAATTATGCTTGAATAATTTTTATATAATTTTTCTTTTAATATTATGATGTATAAAATGGAAAATGTCTTTTGTTCGTGTATCTAATGTATGTATGTAAGTATGTTCAAAAAATTATAGTATATACAATAAATAATATATACAAAAAATTGAAACTTTCTTATTCTCTGAAATATTAAAAATAATTTGGTTCACTAATCATGATGAAGGAGGATTGTCGTATGATATAAAGCAATTATTCACAGAAAAATATTTACAAGATAATTCTTATGTAATCTGGAAAAACGTAGTGTGAGTTTGTTCGTAGTTAATTTTGAAAAAACACATGATAACTGTTGGGCTTCAGTATTGCGAAGGGCAGACTCATTAGGTTATTCCAGAGCAAAATCTCTTAATGAGAGGAAGAGATTTTCTCACCCTGATATGAAAAAAAAAAGGTATATGATAAACATTTAAATGGAACTATCTGATTTTTAACCTAATTTCGACGTTTTTCCAGGTTACAGGAAAGAATATATCAAATTTTGGTACAATTACGTGTATTCACGCATGCACTTTGCTTAGTAAATATCAAGTTACCTCCCTTAGATATACTGAATAAGTTGCGAGTTTTTAATTACTTTTTCTTTAAAAATTACAACAGCTGGCATCTTCTTTTTGATTTATCTGAGCAAATATGAAATTAGATTTAACAGGTTGATGGACATTACATTACTGCATTTAGGATAGAGAATAGTATTACTGCATTCCCACCTGGATATGAAAAAGAAAAAAAAAAAATACAATATAGTAAATTTGAATACGGGTCTGATTTTTGACCAAATTTTGACTTAATATGTTTTTCCAGATCACAGAAGAATAGTATATCAAATTCAAGTACTTTGCCAATAATACTAATCGTGTATATAAATCAGCCATGACTATAATATATGTATACGTACGCTTTCTCAAATATTTGAACGCTTGAGATAATTACTCATTAGGGCATAGAACGTTCATTGCTTTTATATTCTCTCATTATTGTAACCTGAACTCTTAATCATCGAACCAAGAAAATAAACAAACACATTTGGGTAATGTACCAAAAATGATTGATTATATTTCATATTTGCTTTGATTAGTATTGAAAAAAGAAAAAAGAAAAGAAAGCCAGCTGTTGTAGTTAATAGGAAAAAGGTGCGTTGAAATCCGTGGCTTCAAAGTAAATCTAAGGGAGGTAACTCGATATTTACTAAACCATGTGAATGATTTGGACTCACGTAATGACGAAGTATCCGAAATTTCTAATGAACTCACCCTTTCAAGTTCAACTGTTACATCAACCATCAAAATAATTCCTCGATAGAGATACGTTTCAGAATATACAGGGCCAGCCCCCTGGATCCCTGGCTCCCTGGAGAATCTAAAGTCGGGTCCTTTGAAAGTACAGTCCGGACTGTTTTTTATTCTATTTAATTTATCAATTTTTCCATTCATAATTGAAAAAAACGTCCACATGACGAACGGCCTCGAGCAGTAGGCAGGTACCTAGGGCTGGCCCTGAAAAAATATATAAATCGCATTCCAAGGGAAATTATGAATCACCACTAGCTATATATGCTGTGATAAATGTATTAGTTACATCTCTCGCCCCTTGTTGAATAATAATCACTAAAATAGGTCAGAATTTTTTAAAAAAAGGCAAAAACAAGCAGACACAAAATAGTGACCAATTTAGCATAAACTTACATTGTATATTGAACCCCTTTCTAAGAACCTTTTTTGGGGGTGGGGATTTTCAAAAAAAAAAGAATTAACTAGCATTTCAAAGGAAATTATGGATCACCACTGCTCATATATACTCATTTTTATCATGTAAATTTAGCATAAACTTATATTGTAAATTGAACCCTCCACAGAAAACAGGGATGGGGGCGTAAGGTTGAGAATTACAAAAAATACGATGTCACTACTCGTTGAGGAGAGTATATGTGTGTGCAGATTTTAAGGTTTCTACTCTGAACACTCAGAGCTGGTTGAAGTCCATATATATATATATATATATATATATATATATATATAATTGACAGAACACGTAAATTACTTACACCCAGCAAAAGTGTTTAAACCGGTTTGTTGTGGATAGCAGTGATCAATTACTGCAACAACATTAACAGTTACATGCATGACAGATATGTGTGAAAAGGTGTTTTTTTCTCAACCTCCCGGTGACCAATATCTTTTGGCAGCACGTCGTGTTGGGGTGATCAATTAAAAAATTGGAAAAAGGGTTGATCGAAGAATAAGTTATTTCTCTTGCCTTTTGAAAAGCACTAAAATATCCAAATTTTCCAAAAAACAAGGGTGGACACAAACTAAGTGATCAATTTAGCATGAACTTACATTGAAAATTGAACCCCCTTAAATCTCATTTTTCTGAAAAACAAAAAAACATTTTCCTTACTCATTGAGAGGAGTGTGTGTGCAAAATTTCATGTTTCAACTATGTACGATGAGGGCTGGGCAAAGTGCGAATACATAGACACGAATAAATGTCAAAACACATGAATAATCTGAACCCAATATCTAAACCATTGTTATAGGCAACAGTGATTAACATTTTCCTTGCTCCTTTAGAGGAATATAGAAATACTTCATATACTATTTCCTCATCTATTGTACAAAGTTGACATTCACCAGATATATTAGTCAAAACACAAGGCAAAGAAGTGTTGAATTTGAAGTTGTTTGGATCAGCGGTTCTGGGGAAATCTGATAAAATAAATAAAAAAATTACAGATTATCAACCTTTTATCAAAAATTATAAATCTAAAATTTAGATCTAAAATATTTGAATTGGTGATACTGAAAAAAAGCAACCAAAATGCTTCAGAGTTATAGTTTCGTATGACGGATGGAATTTTCGTTTCATATGTCTATTATGGCAGGCTGCTCAGCACACCATAAACATTCACCTACAGAACAACACTTCTTATTGATTCTACATCTTGAACACTACTGCTGAAAGAATTGTATTAGAGTATATGTTTATTCATAATAGAAAATATTATTCAATATGGTTTAAAATAAATGATTGAAAAATACAGTGTTATCTTAGTTTTAAATGTATTCCTGGTTTTATCTTGAATTTGTCTTGTAGGGTCGCTAGAATGGGCAACAAGGGAAAATAACTCAAACTTCATCTCCCAGACTTACCCAACACAGGCATTGGAATAGCATCAAATTCAGTATTGAACCTTTGGCTTGAGACTTGCTTGTTTTCCAAATTCAATGCTATTTCAATGCTTGAGTTTGGTGAGTAACGGAGATAAAGTTTGGATTATTTCCCCTTGTAGCTAGATCTGACAACCTTGACTGCAAAACCAGAACACATGGGCGATCTGGTCCCCTTCTGAAAATGTTTGCTGACCTTTGACCTTTAAATGATTGCTATCAATATTTGGTGTTCAGAGGTCAAGTATTGCCCTTATTAGAAACTGTCAGCATAAACTGTCCCCCAAACTGTCAACATAGGTTTCTCTCAGTTTTCAAGTTAGTCTTGTTTGAATGTATGCAGCTAGAGGGTTGAAAATTAGAAAATTCACCCTTTATGTCTGGAAAAAAAAACAGTTTATGGGTTGTTTTTTTTAAAATTACCTCCCGAAGTGGGTTTTTGCTTGGAGGTTCAATTTGCAATTTAAGTTTATTCTAAATGGATCCCTCACTTTGTGTCCACTTATTTTTTTAAAATCAAGTCTTTTTTTTTTAGAGATCATTGCCCAAAAACGGTGAGAGAAGCAACGTTTTCATTAATCATCCCATTTTTCCAATTTTTCAACTGATCACCCCTAAAGATGTTAATCATGGTACTGTTTGTAGTGTGTGACTAAAAATACATTCATACATACATATATACATGCTTAGCCAACCAGCCTACCAGCCAGCCAGCCAGCCAGCCAGCCAGCCAGCTGGCTGGAATCACTTAGAAACTGAAGAAACCTAGGTCGATGATTTTGGTGACAGTTTTGGTTGACGATTTCTAATAACAAGTACAAAGAAAAGTGTTTATGACGGATACAAATTAATCCACTCCCAAAACAGGGTCTGTTTAATCAATACTAATTCACTTATCTTTACCTTAAAACAATTTCAGCCGCATTACTAAAATTAAAACAAAGAACGGCTGAGATTCGAAACTAACGATTAAAAGATAGTCAGTTTTCTGGTAATTCCAGTTTTCTACAAATTCGATCTTTTTAGTCAATTCTGATTTTCTAGTAACTCAGGTTTTCTTGTTGAGAAAAATGGGGCCAACACCACAGTTGTTACCCGAATGAGGGTTGCAAGGGTGCTCTAGTGGGTTGTGGAATGGGTTGGAAAGAAAGAAAAAGAATTGAATGAAAAAAATGTAAAGAAAAAATGTAAAATGAAGAAAGAATGAAAAATGTTTGAAAAAAATGTTAGAAATAAAAAAATAGTTAAAAATTATTTCAATCACAATTCTGGAATATGAAGTTTCATTGAGACTTTGAAACAGGAAAATAGGTGTAAATAATAAAGAATCCACAAAAGTCTGAAAACTCCTGACATATTCCAGTCTGTTCTCTTCTGTGCTGAACCCAATAACAGAAAATTGAAAACTGGACTTCCCTGAATAAATAGAGGGTTTTGTTTTCTCTGAACTTTGGGTCTTTTTCTGGGAATTTCTTTATTCAAGTTATATTTTATCTTATCAAAAAATTTTTTTTCATGTACGTATATTTTTTCTATCAAGATCCCAATTTAATAAAAAGAATATATATACATGAAAATTTTTTTTTTATAAAAATGAAAATATAGCCAAATTGAATATCTTAGTTATACATACTACAAATATACACACACACTCTCCCTTTCTGTCTGTCTCACTTTCCTTCTCTCATTTGTCCATTTACCTGAAAATACAAAAACTAAATTTGGACACAAAACTCACCTGAGAATTTGTAAAAGGCTAAACATTTTTCCTGGAAGTTATTCCCCTTTACCATGAATGGCGAGTATTCCAAGAAAAAGACCTAAAGTTTTAAGTAAACAGAATCCACAATTTATTCCGGGGAAGCCAAGAGATAACAAGACAATCTGGCGAAATCCCTTCGACAAACCACAGGTGTATATAACAATGCAACGGCTCAATTATATGCCAAGTACCTTGATTACAGACTTTGACTTCACACCTTGGAAAGACTTTACATTCACTGCACAATACACAACATCATTTCTCTCATGATTTTATAATTCATCTACATCAATAAATAGTGAAGTATTTTTACATGAGAAAACTTAGTCATTTATTCCTCTGCGATTTGTTCCACTCTAACTTACAAGCCTTTTTTCCCCTACTTAGCTGAATGATACATCCATGCTCCCTTATAAGTAGTTGTAAGCATGCACCTAATCTTATCTGTGAGAACCTTCTGAAACTATACTATAAAATATGAATCCTATCTTAATGAAGTTAACAACAAATAAAACTTATTGTTTACATATTTGGAGCATAATTTAGAAAACAAAATATTATTTGTAATATTCCAGATGTGAACAAATATATGCTAAAGTACTGAAATATCTTCTAAAATACTTGGATACTCTAAATGGACACCTTTTTTTTTACACTGATACCATTATTCTGCTCTTGGGCCCTCTGATTTTCTAGACCACTACGTGTGTAAGCCTACTTGGCCTGATGGTTAATCCACCTCTGACTGTTGTAATGTTCTACTAGACTAACACTTTTTTTACACTCAATTAAACCATGTTCTGCTCCCAGCGCCCACCTTCATTTCATGGCAACTTGAATTAAGCCTACTCAGCCTAATGGCTAAAGCATTTCTGCTTCAGTCCCTCTTCTCTGCTTAACACTGTTACATTAACTCTTACACCTGACTGTAGAATGCAGCCCAAAGTTGTCTGTGACTAAATACTGGTTTAGACAAGTTGACTCCAAACTTTTTTAAAAGTTTGACTTTGAGCCTGATACAGTAGATGTCTGTTATTATGCTACCCTTGGGGATATAAGGGTGCTGTTATTATAAATTTGCCATTATTACAGGTGGATTTTACCTGGTACTCATACAAGTGTGAGTTTCAATGATTAAGACAAAAAAGTTTTTCTCACAAATGATTTTTAAAAAATTTCAAGGCTGGACAAATATGAAAACAGTTCCTTACGAAAGAGTTATACTTTTTATTAGTAGCAGAAAGCTTTAAACGAGTGAAGGAATAGAAAAGTAAAAAAAGGCAGAGGGGAATGAAATGTATCACCCTTTTGTAAGAGATTATTTTTATGTTAGTCCAGTCTTGGCAATCTAAAAAAATATCATTCAAGGGGAATAGCTTTTTTGTCTTCATTGTTGGTCCCCATTCTTGAACAAATACCTTTTGTAAATACTGAATATTTTGAATACCCTTCCACAGTTTAATGCCCCTTATACGGACTACAAATCTGCAAATGGATTGAGAATGTACTAAATAGACTTTGATATAAAGCACTGAAATCTTCATATGCCGTTGCTGTAAACTAATCTTCAAGAATAAAAAAAACAAATGTGCCATTAGAAGGCATATGTCATTTAATAATGCCATTAGAATGAAAGTTTTCTGCATATTGTATTTGTACAGATAATGCTTTTCATCTTGTGATATAAAAGCCATTGTCACTTTTTTGTTTGTATATTTGTTTGTTTCTGTCATGCTAAAGCAAACAGAAAGAGAGGAAGAGAATAAAGCAAGGCTGTACTGTGTCTGAGTGCTCGTGTCTACAACAACACAATGACTATTACTATTTGCTGCTGCTGAAGTCTCAGCAGTAGCATGGAAAACAATACTAGTAAATATAGCTATCTTTGATTTTTTACGAATAAAACTGATATTTTCATCATATCACAAAAGGAATTAGTTTTTTACCCGATTCTGTTGCTTGATTGTTTTAAAACTATTTAAAAACAAAATATGAAGGGCTGTAAAAAAATCCTCTGAAAAAATTATTTTTTTTTTTTAGGTATTTGTTTTTTTGTTTGCAATAAATACATTTATGTTTGAATATGCACTTGTGTATTTTATCCATAATATCATTGATGAATGTATTTAAGTGAAGTTTTATTTTAAAAAATTTTGAACATTTCTTGGAGTTGGTGACCGATTGTACTATTGATAAATTGACCACTAAGACAACAGGGTTGCCATAGTTGAAGATATTTCTGGTCAAAAATATTCTTAAAAATGGCCGCTTACCGAAATTGTTCATAAAAGCAATTGTTCTATAATTCACTTTATTAGATTAAGTATTGTAACTTGAAAAAAAAAATGATATGATATTTTCCAACATCCTAATTATTCGATTGTTTTTTTCATCATTACGATTATATGATGACGGTTTGAGTAAAAAGAGACTGAAAAATAAAGATGAAGATGTATAATAGTGTTTTCTCTTCACCTTCCAATTATCATTTTCATAAATATTCTGTCAGATCACCACACACCCACAATATAAAGATAATAGTATAAAGACATTAATAAAAATGATTGTTTTTTACCAAAATGAGAATCTATTAAAAATACTAATTCAATAAAGTCAAAATGGCCAAAAGTTAAGATATATTAGCAAATAGTTCACTGCCAAATGTTTTTAAAAAAATTCGTTAAAATGGTAACTTTATGAAACGGTGCATTATTCAAGGGAGGTAATTCAGATGAGATTTTACTAAATCGAAGTTACCTCCCTTTGATCGGGTCCGCGATAATCGACATACGGGGAGGAAAAGATTCAGATGTTTATTTGATTGTTTGTCTCATACAATAAAGAGGCATTTCTATATTCCTGAGATACCGTACTTACTTGTGTGAGAGTCTATCTCATTCAAAAGTCGTGGTCCTCTCATAATGCACTGAATGATGACGAAAAGACAACCCGGACAATACGAGGAAGACCGGAGAGCAAACTAGCCGAAATGTAAGGATCAACACTACAAAGATTGGGATACCAGTCTGAATAATAATTTTTCAGTCTTTATTCTTCCTTTCTTTCTTTATTCTAAAAATTTCCTCTCATTCTTTCTTTCTTTTGTGAATGTTTCCTTCGAGCTTCATTCTCTTTCTTTCCGTTTTTTTTTATCTGTCTTATACTTAAATCTTCACCTAATCCTTGGCTTTTCTTTATTCCGTTTTTTTTTCCATTCATTTTTTAATCTTTCTTGGTCTTTCTCTATCATAAACTATTCCTTCATTTTTTTCTTTCCTCCTCCCTCCCTTCCTTTCTTCCTTCCCCAGGATCCACCAAATTTCTCTATCATGGGCGTCGCAGAGCCAGTATTTTCTGGATTTATCAAGTTCATTTCTCCATCTCGTATTATGTCGGCCTCGGTTTCGCATTTGGTCTCTAGGGATCCATGTTATGAGTCGTGATGTCCATCGGTTGTCTATCATTCTCGCAACATGGCCTGCCCTTTGCCATTTGAGTTTTCTAATTGATTCTATGATGTCTCAGACTCCCGTTTTCTTTCTGATATATAATGCTTTCTTGTGATGATGAATCAGAGATAAATTTCAGAGAAGTCACACAAATATTACTGTATTGACGTGACGAAGTAAAATGCTTGTGAATCAATTGTACTGCTTCAAAAGTATCTCTGAAACATAATTGAATGACGATCAAGTCATTGCTTCTGAAGCAAACAGAATTTATCTGGAACCATAAATGAGTTATCAGTTTTCAGTTGAGTCTGTTATCTCAGTGGAGCTCACTTAGAGATCAAATCTAATTTCCAATGATTAACAATTTTGATAATCTTTAATAAATGTAATAAAATCTTAATAATTACATTTTCAATAGTCAGTCGTTTTAACTATGTTTTATTTCTTATAGGTGTCACTCCTCCGTTATGTCACTCTTTTGATACTTCATCCTTGACTCTGTCACTCTTTTGTTATTTCACTCCATTGTTATGTCACTCTTCTGAGACGCTTGAAAGAATAGAGAGTTACGAAACTAACCAATATTGTTGGATGCCTGACCCGAAGCAATACCCAGAGAAGTTATTTCAAATCATTTTGGTTAGGAATCTGGTTGATTCTAATTTTTAACGATGAGCAGGCATCTTGGCTTTGGATTGTTCTTATCAGATACCCACTTTATCATGCTTATTTGAGGAGGTGCGAGTGGCGTAGCAGTTTACATTCACTTTGCATCAATGCCCCTCGGAAAGGCATGGATCAGGTTTGCGCCCTGGAGTGGTCACTTGTGTCGTTCCATTGTCTATCGAAATAGAAGATGAACCTTCATGTTTATTTATTGTACTGATTAATCATTTAGGTTGAGCCTCACTACTCCAGCAATCTTGGGATCAGACAGGTGCAAACATTTGCATCCGTTGAGGGTGGGAGAAAACGCCTCCCTCAGTTTGTAATTTATGGAACCATATAGTCAATAAACAATAATGGTGCAGTACAATCGTTTTATGTAACTCCAAGATAATAACTTACATCGTGCCAACCCCCAGGTCAGGTCAATTTATGCATCTCCATCAACGTTCATCATCTGAAATCTGGATCACACAGTGTGTTGTACTTGCTTGCACAACAAATGGCGGTTGAAATGTCTATTGTGTGACAGGGTTGCCACTAAAATATATTCCGAACATATCCTTTTGTCCCCACCCTGGAAAAGTGACAGCATACGATTTTGGTTGTCGGTCTAGCAGATTTTCCGAACCAGTGAAACTTCGGGTAAAAAATACAAATATTTCGGTCGTTTTTTATGCTATAAAGCATTCAGAGAGCTCATATCTCTGCACAGAGGCGTAGTCAGGGGGCGTGCGGGGGCTGGTGTGGAGGGGCCTCTTTAATGATAATAATCATATCCTCTTTTCTAAGGACTGTGTTTGCTCCCCGTATTACTGTATTACTAATACCGATACATCTTACATTGGAAAAAACCTACCCCAAGCTTACTCTGTCTCTTCACTAATGACACAGGACGATAAAATAAACTTTTATACAAATTTTCTTCTTCCTCAGATGTAGATTTCGCGTCGAAATCTTTTGATTCTACTTACGTGACCGCCAGATTCAAATCACCGTCTCGGACCATCGGAGCTACCGGACTAGTGAATCTTGGATTAGTGAGGTTCCTAGTGCATTAAGGAAGTAGCTTTGACTTTTCCTATAAAATCTCGTTTCTATTAGATAATTCTCAGCATTTTTTATTATTCTTGAAAGAATTCGTTCACCCAAGATGTATGTACTTATTTATTCACTAGTTTACTCGAATCGTCAAAAAAATGACAGCAATCGCATTGAAATATCAAAAACAGATCTGTTTAGTCACTCAAGAGAAACTGTCACATTACCTACGTGTTTTAGTAGAATGCAGAGCGGGAATTGGTCAATTCAAACATTGGAAAAAGGGGTGATCAATGAATGAGTTACTTTACTCGCCTTTTGTAGGGCACTGATTACTAAAAAAGTCTGATTTTGCACAAACAAAAAACCCCAAACAAACGTGAATGCTAAGGGACCAATTTAGCATAAACTTGGATTGTAAAATGAAACCCCTACACACACTAATTTTGAATCTCGATCTTTCAATTGCAATAAATAGATATTCTGCGTAATTCTAAGGGCTTCATCTGAGAGGTCCAAATATTCTGTTATCTAGTCCGGCAACGTACATAAATTTGCATTAAAATTGATATGGCCTGGTATATACCAATACGAATGGTATTTGATATTTTTTCACTGCTGATGGACATTTCCAAAATATCACGGACATAACATAGATTATTATTAGCTTGATTTTCATTGGATGAAGCAATGTCAACCACTATCAATTTTATTTCATCTTAATTTCAGTTGCTTTACATCGCAACTACTCAGTCTGTGAGTAAATGGTGGATTTCAGAAATGAAGAATGAACCCCTTGCGAGACTCGAACCCAAACTGTCTCGGGAAGCCTGGTTTGGTGCACGAGCTGTTCTACCACTCCAGCTACGACATCTCTACGGTTTACAGGAAATCAAATGTAACCTTGAACTTATCCTTTATTTTTCGTCATGTGTTCCATTATTATTATTATTATTATTATTATTATTTTTTTTTTTTTTCCATACCAGCTGCTCTACGACTTGACCTACGACAGCTCTATGGCTAGCAGAAGATCAGATATAAACTTCAAACTTACCTTGTCGCCATACTTTCTGATGTTAATCTTTTCGTTTTCTGTACCAGCTGCCATTCCATCTAAGCTACGATAGCCCTGCGACAAGCAGGAGATCAAGTCTAATCCTTAAACTTACCTTTCATTTGTCCCCATATTTTCTATTATATATTTTTTCTGGGCTTGCTGCTCTATCACTTGAGCTACGAGAGCCCAACAGCTGACAGAAGATCAAATCTAAAGTCTTCAGATATTTTGATGTCACGTGTTCCGACGTTATCATTTTGAATTTCCCACTCTCTGACACCATTATTAGAAGTAATATCAACTTAAATTTTTTAGAGCTTGAGGATACACCATTGAATAGACCGGTTCTCGTTCGATCATTGAAGTTAAGCACCATAGAGCCTGATCAGTATCCAGGTTGGTGACCATTTGGAAATACCAGGTGCTGTAAGCAGCAGCAATATTTTTCTGACGTCGTCTCTACCATGCTATAACAGAATTTTTGCCAAAGGATTTTATCATTCACTGAGCAACGTCGTCATCTTCGGTCAAGCCTCACATTCAAATCATGGAGATGGCAAATAACATACAGTCTAATTCTGAGAATGGGGCATACTCGTTTCGGGTTCAGGTGAGTATCTAATATATCTGGTACCAGGCATGGGTGTTCATACCCAAACCATATATGAATGGAAGAAGCTTTGATTCGTACCCCAAAGAATTTGAATGGAGATAGCAAAATGGTGCGTTTCCCTACGACTGTGGAAAAACATTCCAGGCGATACTTTTAAATGTGGGCAACCAATATCCCTTGAATATTAGAGAACTGGCAAAAGACACAGTGACCAACCATAAAACTCCATCAAAACCTCTAAAGGTGAAAGATCAAATCAAAGGATGTAGAAGCGTACGTCAGAAATCGCTCTCCCTGGCAATTTATAGTTCGTCTGGCCCCTGCAAATTTTGTGGAGACCCTGACTCCTGCAAGAGAGCATCCCTACAGGACAACATAAGCAGTGATCCCAAAGACCGACTTCCTGTGCTCGCACAACCCCAGACTCCGTGCCTCTAGAATGAATGTATAACAAAAGTCGGTAATTGTTCGGAATAGGTACATTGAAGCGATTCTGATGCAAAGGAGAGGGAGGGGGGTAACAAATTCTCAAATATGAAAAGAATTAATTGTATTTGTATGTTGTTCGTTGCAACCTCAACACTAACCCCAAATCATATCCTTTCGAGTTGAATAAGGTTTCAAATGTTCAGAGTTTTCTGCTTTCATTTGTTCCGTAAAACTTTAGCAGCAGCTAATCATGTAGAGCATCCATCCTGGTTACTTCCCTTGCATAATATTGCAAGAATGTTTTAATGAACCTACTCCGAACGATTACCCAAAAGTCTTCTTTGGATCATCCTTTGGATTTAGATTTTATTAACAGCTTTAAAACAAATCAGAATCGATCGCGTCCATAACAAATAACTGTGATAATTCAAGATGCTAAACTTGAACTAGAAAGCACTCAGAGAGTGCATACAATTAATTGCGCATTGATCCGCCCTCACCAAAAAAAAAAAAAAAAATCCAATCAGTTCTTTCATAGTCTATCGTTCCTCCCACCATAAAAATTTCTCTTTTTTTTTTTAAATAGAAATTCACAAAAAACTTTCCGATATATCGTGTGGACTGACATGAGCGTAAACATAGATATAATTGAAAGAACAAAAAAAAAAAACAAAAAAAAACGGAAAAATATCTCACAATTAGTAAAAACAATCCTGGGTCCTCCGCCAAATTTGTCTTATCCCAACTTCCGAGTAAATTTCATTAAAATCCATTCGGTATTTGGGGGAAAATATCGTTTGAACGGACGGACGATTCGGCGAACATCCATCCAGACGTGACCGAAAACATAACCCTTTTCAACTTGGTTGACGGAAGTGAACTACAAGTTCAACCAAGACTGGATTGGGGGTAAAAGGAGTAAGAATGAAGAAGGAAAACAGTTAAGGGAAAGAATTAGTCACACTGTTTATTTCAGTATTAGATTGGTACAGATATAAACATGGGCTTCCTCACTGAAATTTTTATTGCAAATGGCTTTCATAAAGGGCGACAATCGGAGCTTGAAGATGGTCATAGGTTTTTTTTTGCGGAGTTTAATTTCGATGATTCCTGTCCGTACTAACATTTCAATTGCATTGTGTTTCTGTTGGTGTTGAAACAAGAAAATTTCTGGTGCATTCGATTAAGTCAAAGTTCTTCATGCGCCTCGAAAAAAAAAAAAATAAATAGATAATTTAAAAATAAAAACAGGCAAAAAGATGAAAAATTAAAAAAAAAAAAAGTTCCAGTGAAGAGGCATGTACAAGGAGTTGTTGTTGTTGTAGTGTGTTGACCTTTGAACTTTTATTACAATTTCTCTTCGTTTCTTTTTTGAGGATTTTTTTTTCAAATTATTGTTGTTGTTGATGTTGGAAATATATCCCGTGCTAAACTGCCATAGATGGAAAAAGAAGAAAAAATAAAAAACAAGACGACGACGACAACGACGACGACGACGACGACGAGAACTTGATCTTTCTGATGACGTCATCATGACGTAATCTTGATCTTTCTGATGACGTCATTATGACGCGACAGCGACGATATTTTTAAAAAATGTCATTATGACGTAACTTGATCTTTCTGGTGACGCCATTATGACGCGACAGCGACATGGTGTTTCTTTTATTATGCCATTATGACGTAACGTGATGTTTCTGGTGACGTCATTATGACGTAACAGCTAAAAAGGCCGACCGGGTTGTTCTAAAATTGATCGCCCTTTAGGTTATCTTCTCTTACTTTCTCTGCTTCTGTTGTTGAATGAATGGCCAGTTCAGGGTGGTACCCGGGTGTCGAGAGTCGGTGGCAGGCACAGGACAAGGAGTAGGGGGTGATTTATTTGAGGAGGACGAAGGTCGGTCAGTCCGAACAGATGCCAAGTCTATGAACTTGGTCATCATAAACAGCGCCGTACCTGCTGGACATCGTTGTTTGAATTAAGTACAGTAGTCTTGACTAGAATAGGCAGATTACACTCAAACACTAAACATTTCTGAAAAAAATAGAATGAAAAGGTAAGTAAAAACTGATATATTTAAAGTAGTGCACCCGGGCCGTCAAAAATGACAGCAGAAGGATACACATTGCGTTTTATATACGTGGATATTTTAAATTAGCAATGGACGCAACTCTGCTATATCATCATCAAATAAGTTACGTCCCTCTAAGTTACAATATCTATTTAATTGATTTTACGACAGAAACACGTTGCCTATGATTTTTACGGCGGAATTGCTTAACCAATTATTTTTATTATAGAAATGCACCGCCACTGATATTATCATAGAAATGCAATGCCAATGTGTTTCACTATAGAAATATATTGCAAGTAATTTTTATTATGAAAACGTATTGCCACATATTTTTTATTGTAGAAACGCATTACCAGTGATTTTTACGATAGAAATGTATTGCCAGTGATTTTTACAATAGAAAAGCATTGCCAGAGATATCTTTACTACAGAAATGTGTTGCCAGTGATTTTTACTATAGAAATGTATTGCCAGAATTTTTTTAGTATAGAAATGTATTGCCAGTGATTTTTACGATAGAAATTTATTGCCAGAGATTTTTTACTATAGAAATGTATTGCCAGAGATTTTTTACTGTACAAATATATCGCCTGAGATTTTACTATAGAAATGAATCGCCAGAGATTTTTACTATAGAAATGTATTGCCAGTGATTTTTACTATTGAAATGTATTGCCAGTGATTTTTACTATTGAAATGTATTGCCAGTGAGTTTTACTATAGAAATGCATTACTAATGTTTTTTTTTTACGATAGAAATTCATTGTCGATGGTTTTTATTATAGAAATGCATGGCCAATGAATTTTCGCTCTAGAAATATATCTCCACCGTTTTTCAACTTAAAGAAGTCTACGTACCTTTTTTTGTTTCTATTTTGGTGAGATTTTTTTCATTGGATTTAGGCTTCTACGGCGACTTCCTCACCGCCAGTCTCCTCAACTTCGGCGGGGGCTTCTTCGACAGGGGCCTCTTCAGCAGGGGCCTCTTCGACAGGAGCCTCTTCTACGACCTCTTCGGCGGCAGCTTCCTCAGCTTGAGCTTCACCATCTTCTCCTTTGGGAGCATTTACACCTCTGACCTCTTTCATGTGTTCGCGAATTTTACGGTCATTTTCTTGGGCCTCTTCGATTTCAGCAATTATTTTCGAATACAGATCTCGTCTTTCGTCGTAATTTCTGTGATCTGTGAGACGCTCGTATTTGCTGTGAAGCATAATTTTAGGCTGGAAAGAAAAAAAGCAAATTACACGTCCGCTTAGTCAATCAAGAGAAACCAACGTCTTTTGGCAGTGTGCCTTGTTTGGATCAATTAAGAAAGAAATTGGGAATCGATGGATGAAAGTTACTTCTCTTGCTTTTTTTGGGGGGGGGGGGTTGCGATGATCACTAAAAAAATCCAAATTTCCCAAAAGCAAGTGTGATCGCTGCCAGACATAAACTAAGGTACTGATTTAGCATAAACTTTAATGAAAAAAATCAACCTCTGACTAAAATGTTTTATGGCCGGGGATTTTCAATAAACAGAAAAAGAGTTTTGTCTTTTCTGTAGAAATAATGAGTAAATGTTGAAATTTCGGTTCTCGGGATTTTTTTTAAGATGGAGATAAAAATTAGTCAAATTTGATCACAATATTGTGTTACAATCCTTCATCTGTTGATAAAAATTATAAAGATTGCTTTAATAAGACTAAGTAGGTTTCATACGTAGTAAACAAAAACAGGGCGTTGAGAGTCGGTTATACGGAATCAGGTTTAAAGAGTAAATCAACTTCATGGTCGATTACTTGAGGCAGCCACACGTAAACTGGACTCTCCCTTGGTGAAGAGGTTGTGAGTTCGATTCACATTGAGGGATTACTCTTCGTTTCCGACGTGCGTTATGGCACAGGTTCCAAGTTGTATTAAAAAAAAACAACTAAAAATCAAGATGCAGTTGAAAACTAGTCAAATTCAGTGAAAATAACGTGTTATATTACTTCATATAATAATGATATTAATAATGATAATACTTACTGGACAGCCGGCATATTTATCAGCCAATTTATCGAAACTGCAATGGAAAGAATAAAAATCGATAATTTATAAGTATTTCTATCAGATTGAAACAAAATTTATTGTGTCTTTTGTTATTTTAAACTTTTTTTTGGAATAAACAATTATTTAACTATGTTCATGTAATACGCCATTTCGAAGCGTGGATTGTGTTCAATTTATTCAAGATGGCCGTTTTCTTTTTGTTATCCATTCTGCTTTCTTTTTAGGCTGTCATATCAAAGATGGAAGAAGCAAATTCGAGAAATTTTGTTATATGAATTCAAAATGGGACGTAAATTAGAGAGAGCTGTACGCAACATCAAATAAGGATCGGCTCAACATTGATCCCCAAAATATTGAAACGGAGACGAGTCTTGAAGATGCAGACGTTCTACTACGAAACGCTGAATGTCGTGCAAACGACCCAGCAAAAATTGAACGAACTAGGCTACGAAACTCTACCTAACCCAGCTTATTCACCAGACATCTCTCCCACCAATTACTACTTTTCCAAGCATTTCGACTACTTCCTGTAGGGATGGGGAAGTCTTCGACAACCAATCAACAGCTCAAAACGCCTTCGAAGAATCTATCGATTTCAGGACTCCGGAATTCTATGGTTCCGGAATAAATTGATTTGTTTCTAGTTGGTAAATACGCTCAGATTCCGAAGGTTCTTATTTCAGTCGATAACTTTTATTCTAAGCTGAGATATACTGCTTTAAAGTTGATGGCAAAAGCTGCGATTATTTTTGCACCAATCTAATAATTGATGAGAAAGTTTGATTACTTGCTATAAATACAAATTGACCTCCATTGCATTATGTTAGATTATTTCATATTAAATGTCATTTTCAGAATAGTTTGATAAAGGATAATTCATTCAACAAACGGTAAATGTTTTATCAAAATATGATTCATTTGAAGCAGTAACTATTTTTTTCCTGTGATCCATTATTAATCAAATGCTAACTCCATCAAACTCTTTAGGTTTAGTGGTCACAAATTCAGTAATAGCATGAATTATGGCTTCGCTCTTATTGAACCTTTTATCACGGATGTGAAGATCATAATGCTTGAAAAGATGAGAATCTGTAGGAGAAATGTCAGGTGAATATGGAGAATGCTGCAAGACTTCATATCTCAACTCTCCAAGCTTAGAGGTACGGGATGTTGTATAGTCATGGAGCATTTTTTTCTCAGTTCATGAAGGACTCATTTTTTTCCTTAACCTTTAATCTTTCATGTCACCTTGTAATGGTGCGATAAGATAAAAAAGGGACTTTTCTTCGTCTTATGCGTGGCACAAGGTTGGAACACATTGCAATGGTAATGACATACGAGATGATCATTCTGGCAAATTGTTCTGCAACAGGCTTGGGCGACCGTTTCAGGGGCGGCAGGTAAACAGGATATTTGTACGCCCTGGATCAAGCCTTTTCATCGAGGGCGAGGAGTTTCAATTACGTATGTCAAGTTCAACAATAGATGATCACTCAAGACTTCATATAACGATTCTCTGAGCTTAGACAGAGTTTACTGAGAGGTCTGGGATCTTGTACTGTCATGGAGTGTTTACAACTTCTTTTTAGAATTGAATTAAAAAAAAAACGACTTATGAATCATCTACGCTCTGAACATCGTTTCCAATCAAATAACAATAATGTTTCAGTACAATTGTTTATGCAACCCTAACTTGATATTTCCCCATAAAAATACTGAATTATCATGATGTTCATGCCTTCGTGTCATCCTGGGGGAGTAGGGCAATGCGTCTCCGTCAGTGGTATATTGCACAATCTGACATCTGGATCACGCTCACACTACAAATGGCACGTGGAATGCTTATCGGGTAACAGGGTTACCATTAAGATATATTTTCCGAATATACCCTTTTGCAACCCCGAAGTATATGCTTTTTAAAAAAAAGTTTTTTACAACCACTCCCTCCCCTGGAAAGGTGGCAGCAGATGCCCTTGCTTTATAACTCTTTTCAGAATTAAAAAAAAAAGACTTACGAATCATCTACCCTCTGGATGTCGCTTCCAGTCTTCTTGCCCTTGCTGTAATTAGAGAGAAAGAAAGGAGAAAACTGTTATTTAAAATCATAATAAACAAACATTGGGTTTTCACGGCATATAGGACGCACTTCATTTTACTATTGAAATACATAGAAATTGTTTTTATGAATAAAGAGCATGGTCAATAATTTTTACAATAGAAATAAATAACTGCAGATCTGAACTGTAGGACTATTTTGCAAATGATTTATACTATAGAAATATATTGCTAACGATTTTTACTATAGAAATACATTAGTAATACATTTTACTTTGGAAATGCATTGAAAGCGATTCTTTTACTATAGAAATGCTGTCAATAATTTTAACAATAGGAATCATTTACCTCTGATTTATTCTAGAGATACACATTGGAAATGATTTTTACCATAGAAATACATCGACAGTGATTTTACTATAGAATGATCATTGGCTAATAATTTTTACCATCGTAATTCATTGGCAAGGATTATTACGATAAAATGCATTGCCAATAATTGTCAAAATTTAGAAGTGCTCTGTCATCGATTTTCATCAAAGAAATTCATCATCAATGTTTTTTTATACTAAAGAAATGCATAGGCAAGGATTTCTACAATAGAAATGCATTGGTTAATGCTTTTTTACTGTAGAAATTCATGTAGAAGTGTACGTAAAGGAAATCGATTGGGAAAATAATTACCCCTTGCTCATCTGCCTGGCTCTCTCAGCAAGCTCAATAAGCTGAAATTTTAAAAAAAGTACAATTAGAAAGGGTTCAACGGTTTGATTTCATCGATAAAGATAACAAAAGCGCTGTCTATAGACGCAAGACTAAATATATATATATATATATATATATATATATATATATATATATATATATATATATGTGTGTGTGTGTGTATATATATATATATGTGTATATATATACGTGTATATATATATATATATATATATATATATATGCGTATATATATACGTGTATATATATATATATATGCGTATATATATACGTGTATATATATATATATATATATATATATATATATATATATATATATATATATATATATATATATATATATATATATACGGTTAGGCAATAAGATGAAGATTCAGTCTAGCGAGCCTGACACAAAGTAAGGATGCAGTTTAACATTATGGTTTTATTGTAAATAGAATCCCTCGCCTAAAACTTGAAAAGTTTTGTAACTTTCAAAAACTAATCCGCTAAAAATGCTTCTGGTTCATTAGTTACCACAGAGAATTTGGCAGTCATAGCTCTAGCCATCCGATGATAGACAGACAGATAATCATTTGGTGAATTATAGTAAGATTGTCAAATAAAACTTTGTACAACCACGTTATTCTTCTTGTCAGATAAACAAGATAGTTGGTACTATACCAATTTCAAATCCGTCAAAGGCAAAATACACTGGTCAACAACAAATCTTTCATACGGTATTGACATAGTGTATGTGTAGTTTTGGATGCTGGTTCCCAAAAAGTAATCATTTTTCTTGTAATACGTCTAGTGCATCATAGCGTATAATCCCAGTATAACCCCAAGGAGTTCAAACGTTTCTGGCTTTTCTTTTTTCTTAGTATCTGCCTCGTGTATCTTACTCATAGTAATTTTGATTTTCTGCATTGAAGAGTTCTGACTGATACAATTCTTGTTTTATTCAAACCTTCGCCTATATTGTCTCATATACAGTCGAACTGAAAACAGAACGTGCCCGTAGCAAAAGGAATCGGGACGTTCAAAAGTGAGATGGGCTTGAAATTCGTATTATGCGTAAAAAAAAAAAACCCAAAAAAACAAACGTCCCAAATAGTTGGATTATCACATTGATGATAAAATAAGAAATTAGTTGACCGGTGTTATTTGAGACGGCTTCGTCAAACGTTTGTCTTCAACCTCGATAAGAATCATAGAGTTATTCGATTCGGATACAACTATCAATAGATTCGCGAGTCGTAAGTTAAATATGTTTGTAAATTACTCACATCTTTTTGTTGCCTCTTGTAGTTCTCTTCGTGGTCGAATTTATCACCAGCAAGCTTTCGCAAATGGTCGTGAAACTCTTTGGCTTTCTCCTTAAGTTTCTCGACGTCCATGCCGCTAATGTCCAGGGGTTGTATCCTCTGGGCCAAGATGGCTTTCTTCTCTTCTTCAAGCTGCTCCTTGGATTTTTGGATGTCTTCTTTAGAGGTGGGCTGCGGAAAGAAAAAAAAAACAAGAACCGTAAGTTCAATGATACATCCACTATATAAAGGTTATATGGACCGAGGAAGGGAGAATCAATTTATAAACCGTTGTGATTTGTTTCTTTATAAAGGTTATGAAATCTGCAAACAAAGAAATCTTACTATAACCTGGATTGTCGTTTGGAATTAATCAAATCTGAAATTGGGCAAATGCGTTACTGAACCAAACTATTTTGTTCCAAAAATGAAGTTTTGGTACTGAACGAAATTTTACGAAAGGTAACAATTCTTTACGCACTGATATGATATGAGACGATATAAATTTTAGCTTTAAAGAGTTATTTCCGTTTTGAATGTTGCATTTGAACATATATGAATAGAAAGAGTGTAGTCAAATTGGGGTTTGTTCAATGGGAATCAAGACTGCTTACCTCCTTGCCCTCAGAGCCCTCTCCGCTCTTCTTGGCAATGACGTAGTTGGGCTTTTTGGGCTTCAGCCTTTCCTCAGCCTCCTTCTTCTTCTTTTCACGCTCTTCCTTCTTCCTGTTCTCCTCTTCCTTCTTCTTCTTCTTTTTCTCTTCCTGAAACACAGAATGGAAGATAGCGTCAACAACAACAACAATAACAACAACAATAGCAGAAGCAACAAAAGAAAAACAAATAAAAACTACTGAGTACAAAGACTAAATCGCATTGGATACGCCGGTTCTCTAACACAACCGAAGTTAAGCAACGTTGAGCCTAGTCGGTACCTAGATAGGTGACCGTCTGGGAATACCAGCATTTTTAAGCAGCTAAGGATCATGTAGAGAGCTTCCCGTGGCGATCCTGTTGATCCTCCAAAGAGGGAAACGCCCAATAACTCCAGCCGAAGCCCCCCTTTCCTCCTTTCCCCCCTAATTTCTGGACTGGCTGCAAGCGGCAAAAAATGAATGAACCTAGTACACACACGACTGTCTCATTAATTCGATTTAAACTGTGCATAGATACGTAGAATACATTGAATGAATGGCTCTCGTTCTTTCTCAGAAAATAATCAAACGTCCCCCCAGGGCGCATGCCTGGGTGATGGGTGAGATCCTGGGATGCAGAGTCACCAGAATCCCCCACCCCTAGGGGCTTGCTAAAGGAGTCCAGGGGGAAAGCTGAGAGCGATCCATCTGGCATCAGCTTGGCCACAGGGGCTGTCGGGAGAAGGTCAAATAGGGCGTCAAACCACCCCAAAGGGGCTCCACGTCTAGGTTTGGAATCAGAGTTGACCTTTTCCTAAACTGGTTGCCTTCCAGAGGTTAGAGAGCCAGATACGCTCGACTATTTCAACCATATGAAGGGAGAGAAGAGATAGGTTCATGCCTACCCAAAAGGTATTAGTGCGAAGTGAACATAAACAGCCTAGACTGGAGTTTGAGTCCCGCAGTCCACGTCACTACCGCTACACCAATCGCACCTCGGGGAATAAAATAAATCCGTTCATTCTTTGCTCAAAGCAGGAGTAAAAACTCCCAACTCACCGAGGAGTTATTCGTGACATATTCTGGCATGCGGTTGGGGATGTCACAAGTAACTGGAAGTTACAATATAATTATCGACAGTCAGACATCTATGGCCAGCTCAGGCATCTGCCAAGGGAAGGAAACTTCAGCAGAAAACCCACGACCCCGGCACTCAACTCCCATCATCACACCTTGGTTTAAAGATTGAAGTTGGACATACCACACCTATCCACAAAAGTTCTAGGACCTCACCGGGAACAATGATTTGGGACCCAATAACTGACAGGTCAAATTTAGCGAACAACTCAATCTTTAACGCACAATTTGAATCACGAGCTGGAATTATTTGAAGGCTATTATTTTTTAGAACTGGAAAATATATTTCTGGTAATTCTATCAGATGTTATATCAAAATATGTTAATTCATTGGCTCTGCTCTGTGGTCATAATAAACGAAGCAAATTAGCAAGGATTAGATATGTTAGAATAGGTTCTTACAAGATTGGTTCTGTTGTGCAGCAGGTCCTAATAACCGTTAGTTCTATTCAGTGGATCCCACTGACTGATATATATATATATATATATATATATATATATATATATATATATAATGCAATGCACTTCCATAGGAATAGAGCATTCTGATGGATGGGGAATTTATCCTATAATAAATATATCGCTTAAATTCAGCCTTACTGACCGTCCAGTTCCGTAGCTCAGAGGTAGGATATCGGCCTCTGGGTCTGAAGCGAAGGTCTCAATCCTGCCTCGTGGTACTAGATGGGATAATGGAAAGTCTATAGCCACACTGAAGAGTTGTAGTATATATATATATATATATATATATATATATGCTAGCATCTATTCGTCAAAAATGACGGGGTTGTTTATGCAAAGATCGGCACTAGGGAGCAAAGTAAAATAATTCAAGCATTCTAATATCAAATCAGTTTTAAGAGTCTCAACAAAACTGAAACTGTTTTAAGGGGTGATCAGACTCAAGACTGAATGTCATGTAAGAAAAATCCCCCGAGATATCGTGCAGCATTGAACATTCTTTTAAATGTATAACTTATCTAAACAAAATAAAGCTCACACTATTTTCTTTTCTTTTAGTTTCAGAAAATCAGCTTTTCAACAGCGTAGTCTTCATCGGTAACAACCTTCATTCTAAAACCCTTCATTTGTTTATAGCTCTGTTAATGTATTTCACATGGACCAATCCACCATAAGTTCTAGGTTATGACAGGATAGTACAATTATACAAATAGACATACTAATTTGCATTTGTGGCCATAATATGGCTAGATGTACATGTGTGCGTACGTGTGCGTGTGTGTGTGTGTATTTATGCGTACGTCATCAGAACTACATCCTGGTTCTTCTTACCTCTTCACCCTTCCTTCTAGCCTCTTCGATCTTCCTCTGCTCGGCCATTTTCTTCTCCTCCTCGGCCCGATCCTTCTTACGTTGTTCCTAGGGAAGAACAAAAGAAAACAGATGAAAAACCATATTCAAAATGAGGATGTACGGAGGGACAAAAGTGAAATAAAACTTGTTCGACCCTTTAAAGACCATTCGATGATGTTTTGTCATAAGTATAATAATAATGACTTTGTCTCATAATGATAATAATAACTTATAATAATCATCTTGAAAATGTCTTACATAAAGGCTTGATAATGATGATAATATTTTGACTCATAACGTCTTTTATAACAATAATAATAATAATAAAAAGAATATCGCAATGGGATGGATAGATTACAAAAAGGCATACGATATGATTCCACATAGCTGGATACTCGAATGCCTTAGAATGTTCAAAATTAGCGAACCGGTGGTAAAATTCATTGGTAATTCAATGGAAGACTGGAAAGTAGATTTGACAGCCGCAGGGGACAAACTAGCCGAGGTAGGGATAAAAAGGGGGATCTTCCAAGGAGACTCGTTGTCCCCACTATTATTTGTTCTAACAATGATACCGCTTAACAGAATCCTGAAAAACAGCAAAGGATACCACTTCTCTAAAACAAAAGGAAAGGTCAACCACTTAATGTACATGGACGATATTAAATTGTTTGCGAAAAACAGGGGAGAGCTTGAGACTCTGTTAAACGAAGTAAGGGAATATAGTGATGACATAGGAATGGAGTTTGGGATAGAAAAATGCGCAATCATGGTAATGCACAAAGGAAGGCTTTCAATGACTGAGGGAATTGAACTTCCGGACAACAACAAGATTAGGGCATTGACTGCACAAGACCGATACAAGTACCTAGGTGTCCTTGAATGTGACACGATAAAACGGGAAGAGATGAAGGAGAAAATTAAGAGGGAATACCTTAGAAGGATAAGGAAAATATTAGAAACCAAATTAAATAGCAGAAATCTAATAAAAGGAATGAACACCTGGGCTGTGTCAGTAGTTAGGTATACAGGACCATTCCTAGGATGGACAAAGGAAGAGCTCCAATCAATGGATAGGCGAACAAGGAAACTTATGACGATGCATAAAGCATTACACCCTAGGGATGATACAGATAGACTATACGTTAAGAGAAAAGAAGGTGGTAGGGGGCTCATCAGCATAGAAGATTGTGTCCAGAGAGCTAAAGTAGTCCTAGATAAATATGTGCAAACAAATAGTGAAGAAATCATAAAGAGCGCGAGGGATAGTGCAACAAACAAAGTAGAAAGCAATGGAACGGTACAGCAAACTAGAAAAGAAAAGTGGGAAGGGAAAAAATTGTACGGCGAGTTTAAAAGACAGATAAAAGATATAGCAGACGAGAAATCATGGACGTGGTTACGAAAGGGAAACCTTAAGAGAGAAACAGAATCGCTCATCATGGCAGCCCAAAACAAAAGCATAAGGACAAACTACATAAAAGCTAAAATCGACAGAACACAGACAAACAGCAAATGCCGCATGTGCGGTGAAAGAGATGAGACAGTAAACCACATAACTAGTGAATGTAGTCAGCTCGCCCAGAAGGAGTATAAGCATAGACACGATAGAGTAGCAACGATGATACACTGGGAACTAAGTAAACAAATGGGATTCAACCATGGGGAAAAGTGGTATCAGCACAAACCAGAGGCAGTTTTGGAGAATGACAACCACAAACTACTCTGGGACTTTGACATCCAAACTGACCACCTCATCCAGGCAAGAAGGCCGGACTTAGTAATAGTAGACAAAAAAAGGAAGGCCTGCCAAATAGTAGACGTTGCTGTACCTGCAGACCATAGAGTAAAAAAGAAGGAGGGTGAAAAAAGGGAAAAATACCAGGACTTAGCAAGGGAGTTAAGGAAAATGTGGAACATGAAAACCAGGGTAGTACCGGTCATAGTGGGCGCACTAGGAACTGTCCCCAAAACGCTGAGGGAGAGACTGGAGGAGATCGGGATTAGGGGGAGGATAGAGACCGTACAGACCACAGCGCTACTTGGAACTGCACGGATACTGAGGAAGGTGCTAGAGATATAAGCACTGCAACGAATAGTAGCTCTGTCATGATATGCGAAAGAGGGAGGAGACGTTAGCTGAGGACCTGAGGAGACTTATTGTCACTCAGCCTTCAGCGATAACCACTGGGCAACCGGTGTGAAACTGTAAATCGTAGAATTACTGCGACTTATGAGTAATAGGAGAGGAGGGCTGGAGACTTGAGGAGACTTGCTGTCACTCAAACTCCAGCGGTTACCACCAGGCAACTGGTGTGAGATTCCGAAATAATAATAATAATAATAATAAAGTCTTATATTGTATAAATGAAAGTAATGTCCTTATATAATGTGATAAATGATATTGTCTTAACTGATATAGTAAATGAAAATAACGTCTCGTATAGTATAGATAAAAACAATGTCTTATATAATATGATAAACAATAATGATAACGTCTCACATAATAATAAAAATAAAGTCTTATATAATATAATAAGTAATAATAACGTCTTATATGATATAATAAATAATAATGATAACGTCTTACGTAATATAAATAAAATAATGCAATATACAACATAATGAATAATAGTAATAATGTCTTATGTAATATAAATCAAAATAATATCTTACATAATAATAATAATAATAATAATAATGATGTCTTGCATGGTATAGATAAAAATAATGTCTCATATAATATAAGGAATAGTAATGATAATGTCTAACATAATATGAATAGAAATAAAGTCTTATATGATATAAGTAATAAAGTCTTATATGACATGATAAATAATAATAATAACGTCTTACACAATATAAATGAAATAGACTCTTATACATTAAAATTAACAATAGTACTAACGTCTTATATAGTATAAATGGAAATAATAATAATAATAATAATAATAATAATAATAATAATGTCTTAAATGGTATAGACAAAAATAATGTCTTATATAATAGAAAAATGATAATAATAATAATAATGATCCGTTCTTCTGTATCTAATGTATTCGTGTTAGTCTTCATGATTTTGACAAAGAACTGGCCTAAAGCAGTACTCACTCTCCTCAATCTCAATTGTTTGATCTCTTCCTCGTCCTTCTCCCTCTCGGCCTTCCTCATTTCTTCATATTCGGCCATTTCTTCTTTTTGTTTTTCGAGGTTCCTCAATTTTTTGGCCTGGACAAAGCAAAAAAATAAAATGAAATAAAATAGATAAATAGATGAACATGTCAGGTTAGTCACTCAATAAAAACCATTACATGACCAACGTCTTTCGATAGAATGCTATGTTGGGGAAAGGCGTGATCAATTAAAAAAATTGAAGGAAAAAAAAGGGGGTGATCAATGAATAAGTTACTTCTCTCCCGCCTTTTGTTAGGGCATTAGAAAGTCAGGATCTTTTAAAGACATCTTAATAATCCCCCGTATCTTGAAAAGTTCGCTTTACACAACTTTTCAGCTTTTTGAGAAAAAAAAAGCGAAAAGCGAAAATAGCCAACAATTTACAGCAAGCCGTTATAAACGAGGTCAATGCCACTTATCCCATGTTAATCTTGGCGTCAAGTTAAGCTCAGGGACTAATTTTCTGCCCCGAGAGTCCAGCCATTTGGCCGGATATAAGACGCATAGAAGTAATCAATCGCTGATTTAATAGTAATACATTTACGGTTAATGATATTTATCATGAAAAACGAAATTAAAAAAAAACGGTTTCACTCACCTCCATTTTAACTTTGGCCTCATCACCATCTCCGTGGGATCTATTGAGACACGGAAAGAGTATTAATATTTTTTTTGATCCAGAAAATATTTCAAATAAAAAAACAAAAAAACAGTTCAGATAAAGAGATATAAAGAGGGCAGGCATTACTTTGAGAAACATATAAACAAAAAAGCCGAGAAAAACACGTACTGTCTCAAAAGTAGACGTATACATTTTCTTTTGGTCAAACTCTAAAACGGGAGTTGACATTATTTTTCTACCTTAACAATAACAAGAACAACCCTCCCCAATTTAGGGATGTAAACCGATCTGTAATATTCACATAACCTACTGTGATATGAACTCATAACCAACTGATTGTCAAGTGGTTGTCTTTCAGACTTTGATAAATTGAAAAGTCTTAGATTTTAACGAATATTTTCGCACAGATACACAAGGTTATTTCATTCTAATAAATGAATAGATTTATACAATATATATATATATATATATATATATATATATATATATATATATATATATATATATATATTGAACACTCTTTCAGTAGGGTAACTCCTCCATTAAAAGCTATTTAGCAATGCTCTTCCAAATCTGGAATGGAGCACTCTGGTGGATGGGGAATTATGCATAAGCAAATATATCGCTTAAATTCGGTCCTGCTGCACGAAGGGCAGGATTAAAATGTCAGCCTTTGGGGCTGAAGCGAAGGTTTCGATCCTACCTCGTGGTACTGGATGGGATATTGGATAGTCCATAGCCACACTGGAGGGTTTTAATACAACGAAACAGCTGTTTGTAGATGACACAGTTATTATATATATATATATATATATATATATATATATATATGTATATTAATTGCACAATACAACAGATGCAGTTATTATCTGGAGTCAGAGTAGGAGTGGAATTTGACCCAATACTTCATCCAATAATAAGAATAAATTAAAAAAAATAACGCCATTTTAATTTTTGTTTACGGAATTTCGAAAGTTTTGTTATGTTTGTTTTGAAGATAAAATATATAGTGACTTTTGAGACACTCCGTATTTGCATCATGATACAATGGTAAATGTTTGATGAAGGAATTTTTGGAAACGAATTTCGTTTTAAAACAGTAACAAACTTTGAATTGAAATGTTTTGCTATAACTGGTCGTGTTAGAAATCAAATGGATTTTTCTAAAAGAATGGGAGTGGATTTTTTTCCATACAAACAAACGCGCACCCACACCCACAAGTGTGTGTGTGTGTGTGTCACTCGAATCCATCTGCCTAATCTAGCAAAAAAATAATAAGATAAATAAAATTAAAATAAATAAATAGGACAGTAAGGAATAACACCCCCCCAGCTAAGGGTAGACCGGCCATAAAACTTGGATAAAAGACAACATCTGAAAACATCCTATAGACAAATTCTTGCTGCTCGTAGGTGGGCTGACCGATGAATTCTTTAACAACGTAAGGTGAAAAATGAAAACTTTTTCGACTGTTATAAGAACGCTCCTCCCTGCAAACTGATGCAAGATGAAATTGAACCAGGTAAGTAGACCTAGAGTTGCCACATTTTTCTCTCTATTTTTGTCTTTTTTAATGTGTATCTTTATGTATTTTTCTCCCTGATCATTCATTCAGATTTGTTGTTCTGTTTTGTTTTGTTTTGTTTTGACCATTACAATATATACTATCTAACATCTTCCAAAATACCAGGAACAACCATTCAGATGTTTATTGCTTGTAAAGGCAAGCTAATCACAGATGAATAAACTATTCATGTATTCACTCTCTAGCCTTTCTCCATCTACCGATCTGACATGCCAGTGACACGATCTGGATGAAGATGACTGGCTATGAGACAGAGCCCAGGGGGAGCAGAATTCACACTTCTTCAAATGGACAAAGTATTATGAGAAGCAGCCTCGAATGGAATTCGAATTGCCGAGTCTATTTCCTGGAAAGATAACCAAAACACTTTTGCTTCGCAATTCAGATATGGGAGGCATTTGGCTCCCAGGGGCAGAATAACCAAAATGGGAATTTTAGCCTGAAATTGGAGAGATATCTTTGTCAGACGGCGTGGAGGGGGGAGAATAATAGAAAGTATAAGAGTGAAAAATAACTAAATGACAACTCAAAATGGGGGAGGTATTGAGGAAACCTAGGATCTTAAGGGGAGTAATTTGACGTGGGATCGCAGATGGAGGAATGAGATAGGCAGGCTAAGAACAACCGTGTAACATGCAAAGATAAAAAACATATTTGTCTTTTTAAATTTGCTTAAAAATAAAAAAAATTCAAAGAAAGAAAACCTTAAAAAATGTCTATTGATATTTGAAGCCTGAAAAAAGAAAAAACACACGTTTTATCTATTCTAGACTACAACATAGAAAATAGCAGAATTCAAGGCAAAGATGGCACTAGAAAATGGTCCAGAAAAATGGCACTAGATATAACTCAGGAATAGCCCTTACCAATAATTCTTAGTTTCCGTATTCATTCATTAATACACAATTTATGTTTTTTTAGACCATTAGCGTTTTAATAAAAAAATGCCATTTTATCCTAGTTTTTCACGTGTCATTTTACCGGGTATCATATTGCATACATTAAACATTGCAGACGACTACAGTCAGAAAGATTACCTGACAAATTGTTTTCCCTCTGAAATTAAAAACTTAGCATAAAATGAGGAAAAGTTTGATTAGACTAGTAATGATTAGACTATCTACGTTCAAACAGGCAGATTCGTTTGTGTTTTGTGTCGTATTAGATGAATTTCGGGGGTGCTTCTTAGATATCTGTAGATCGCTCATTGCAACTTGTTTCTCCATTCCGCTGATCCCCACTTCCGTTCCGCTTTTTATATGTTAACGCCTTCAGTTGCTATTCGCTACTAGTGAACTACAGAGATGCTTCCTATTGTTATTACACCACTGATGGATCCACAGTCAGTTCATATTGGTGATAGGGTTACTCCATCGAGAAATTAAATGCAGCAGATTTCCATTATTTCAAGGTGAACCATCGAAATTAATTCATCAATCCCGAATCAGTTATTAACATCCAAAAAGTGGAACGGACTTGGGAATCGGCGAAAAAAGAATATTAGTGAGCGTAAAGATAACGAAGAAGTACGAAGAAAAATTTCCGTCTGAAATAAAAACAAAACAAAACTTTGCAATAAAGAGAAAAAGGTTTGATTAGATGATTAATGATTAAACTATCTACGTTAAATTCAGGCAAATTTGCATATTTATCTTGTTAGGTGAATTTTAAAATGTCTACTTGTGAAGTCATGTATTACGCCTACGTGTCAAGAGAGTAACCAATTTCTCTGTAGTGCTTTTTCACGCGGTCATGTTAATAGATTTAATAAGAGGCGTTAGTTAGAAACGAATTTCCGACTATTTCCCTCTCTATTGCTCGGTATTTCTAATTTCCCCTGGAATATTTGTGCTTAATGAGTAAAACAAGGGAAAGCGTCACGCCTTTTAAGAAACAACCCCCAATTGAGTTGCCGGTGACGAAGTCCCCATTTCTATTGCATGCGTCAAGTTAATGATCCTTGCAAGACTCAAGTCAGGTCAAGACTAGGACTTTATTCGTACAAGTTTTTCAAGACCACACACTCGGCAGGATGCAAGCTAACCGAAAGGATACCTCCATCTAAATTAGCTGCTGAATGCACAGGGGAATTTGTCTTAAGACTTTTCCACACTCATACTGGGAATCGAAACGGTGACCTGCGAATGAGACAGACGTCCTAACCATTGCACTATTCGAGCAGATTGTGCATATTAGACCCACTCACAAATCCTCTTTAGGCATAGGATGTCACGGGGGTTATCTATCGTGTCTGGCTATGTGATGATACCTAGTAAGGCCTCTTTCTTTTTTCGAATTGGATGGTCAACCTCTTTAACGAACCCTGGAGGGTCCTTACACGTGTCACTCTCATTTTGATGGGATGTCTCTGAAGTTAGGTTCTTTCCTCTCCAGCGGTTCAAGATTTCTGTTCATGGGTGGACGTATCATTTTTTGAACATTGCAACTCTCCAGATCGAAAGACACGGGAGATGATGGTCTTGACTCTGCTACACTGGTACATGACGTGTTGACAAGGCGTGGGGAGGGAGAATATCTCTTAATGACATCCGACTTACAGATCTAGTATTCCCAGACGGTCAGCCATCAAGGTATTGACCACGCTCGGTATTGCTTAGGTTCGTCGATCTTACGAGAAACGTTGCGTCCTACACGAAGGACACATCCATTACTTCGGTAGACGGGTCTGCAGAGAACAGATTCAAGGGTTTAGTCCTGTCACTGTGTTGGATAAAAATCTCAACGCCCAGAAAATATCGATCTATCGACAAGTACGTGGGTATCGAAAACTGATTATACACCTGGGAGGGGATCGGTGAGTACATCAAGATTAATCAGAAAGGTCCCACACTGGGGCTTAATTAGATTTCTCTCACGCGTTAGTTAGTTAGTCAGTGCCCTTACGCTGGCTACAGCTACAGCCATCCCTGTCCGAGCTCCACATATCACAAGCTTCGCTGACTCGGCTACGTTTTTTTGCGATATGTGAAATAGACTTAGAGGCTACAAGCGCCCGATGCGGCGTCACTCACTTTATTTCACGCACTATTTTTACCGATTACTCGGGCGAGAGATTGATTCATGCCTTTCAAAGGGGCATTAGTGCGAAGTGAACAAAAACTGTCTCGGCCGTGTGGTCAACAGTACAGACAATGAGCTCGGCGTGTCGAGTTTATTCTCTGCACCATTAACCACTCGGCCACATCGCACATCCTCTCTCGTCTGAATGAGTTTATGATTTTTTCCGGCATAACTTCCTGTTATGGCTTTTTACACATGCGTAATAATAACCTCTTAGGCTGCATACTTACTCAGTTTGTTCTTCGCTGTTAAATAAATAAATAAAAATGTATAGCATTTATATTTGCTAATATATATATATATTATATATATATATATATAATATTTTGTTTGCAGATTTTCATTCAAGCTGGTTTTATTAAAAACGATCGTAATTTTGAGTTCAAACGCTCTCAATCATCCTATTGGTTTAGAGCTTTCAGCCCATACTCGTCATCATTAAGAACGACAACGGCCAGTAGAATGGCCGAAAGCGCTAGAACTCATAAGTACGGACAATTTTTAGACACATTTCATCCCAATAGCCGTTACCTTGCACGTAAACAAGAGAAAAGTCACTAGAAAAATGATGAAACAATCCGCGTCCGTCATTTTCAATAAAACCCGCTATATATATATATATATATATGGCGTCGCATAAGTCCAGCATAGAGGAAAAAGGCCGAATAAAATGATTGTTTTATTTTTGTGATGTTTTTGGAGTCTTCAGTTTCTTGTGAGCAGAAATACCTGAATTATTTCTCCCTTGAACAGATATATCATAGTCTGTAAAAATATCAAATCATAAATTTAATCCATTGATGCTGGTCTTACGGGACACTGCGTTTATTGTTCATGAAATACAAAATCGAATAAGTATTTTTATTGGCATAACAAAAAAAATATAATCCTTAATATTATCGATCAACAGTAAGTCTGTCTATGACAGCAAACAGAAAGAAGGTACGTAAAACGAACACATGAACACAGAATTGGCTTTTCTGCTGCTTGTGTGTACATATGTTAGCTTCTGATAATGCAACTCTAACTACAGTTACTGTTGCTGATGTGTCAATCTCGTTTCATTTACCCAAAATGAGTGCAAGGATTTTAGTTAATAACACCTTGCGTTAGTTAACCTTTCGAATTACTGTGTAAACATACTGACACACGACACAGCTTTAGGTGTACCGTAAGCAAGGTAACAGGTATTTACTAGTAGGTGCATCATGTGTAGATACATGTATAATACCGCTTTTCGGGAGTTCAGTTTTTCGCTTATACGAAGAAAAGGCAAAAAACGAAAATGGTGTCCAGCGTGTATTTTGTAACGAGCAACAACACAGTTTTGCTCATAAGACCCAGTGATATGCATGTAACATGACAAAACATAGCTTATACTAAAATTGACAGATATATATATTAATGAATGATTTGATGACTTGGATAAATGACTGGATTATACATTTTTTGTATACTGTTTATTCCGGATTATGTATTCCAGAAATAAAGAGTATACAAATAGTTTATAACTTAGTTTCTTTTCCAAATTGTCGAATCTTTAAATTACACATTGTTGGAAAAATCTTTCCACATATAAAGAAATATATATATATATATATATATATATATATATATATATATATATATATAAGTGGAAAGATTTTTAAATATAAATCCATTACATTTCAGGAGTGGCTTTATATTATTGATATATTATCATATAATGTTATACTGCTAGCCTGATTTATATCACATATACTGTGTATATATATATATATATATATATATATATATATATATATATATATATATATGACATTTTGTGTTTTCGTGTGGGTAAAAATACTCACCTATGTTCTTCGTCTTCCATTTTCTATCTTCCGATCTGGTTTCCCGCAACTAAAAGAGAAGAAAGAAAAGTTTTGAATATCTAAATCAATAGATGGAGCCTTTGGTAATATCAAGAAAACAAGAATAAGTATCAAAAGTAAAAAAAAGGCATGTGGATTTAGTACCAAACGTAGACATTGAAGAAGTCGTACAGACATTGGTGGTAAACCAAGAAGTAGCAGACATATTAGTCTCAAGTTCTGAGATTAAGTATTTTAGAAACCTCCAAACAAAACTGTCTACATAGACTTTTTTCCAATTTTACAAATTGGTGTGGCTGGCTGGCTGGCTGGCTGGTCGTGTATTACGCTGGGGCTTCTTCTTAAAATCCTCTTAAGTACACGGGGGTTCAATTTGCAATGTAATAGAATGCTAAATTGATCTCTAGTCTGTATCCAGCAGTATTTAGACTCTGTTCGTCGAGGGGAAATTCAGCTCTTCTAACGCACGCTACCCAACGAAATGCAAGAGAAGTATCTCATTCATCAGTCACTCCTTCATGCAATTTTTCAATTGATCATCCCCAACACAGCATTAGTGACGGTTTCTATTGAGTAACCAAGCAGTACAGTATTAATCAGCAACTGTGGTCTCGTTTCTTTTTTGCCACGTTTCTTCCTCACTTTGTTGACAGATGTGAACAAAGCATTTATTCCTATAGGGAGCCGCTTTACTCCCTGAATAAACATTTCCTGCGCGAATGATTTCTTTCTGTCGTCTTTTCTTTGATGAAATGAAGACAAGCACCGCTCTTCTTTGGAACTGATGACAGACTGGAGCTCAGTATTTGAGATCAGACAGACAGATTCTTTGAAAGGGGAATGCCAGTCTCCTCTAAGTTCAAAATAATTTTCCTTGTTCCTTTATAAAAGCTTCGTGATCAACCAGTCACTCACAAAGGATATTTGGACGGTGTTAGTATTAGAGGTAGTATTTGCTCAACTTAGCCTCATCTGCTTCAGAGTGTGAATGTGGCCGTATTGCTAACCCAAAGAATATTTTTGGTGCGAGTATAACTGCCAAAAAAACGCTGAAAAGCGTCAAATTTTCGAAAAGATTACCCTAATCACCAACAAATACAGAAAAATATGCTAAAAATGGTCAAAACCCGCCCACTATAATGGCCAAAAATGTTGAAGCACGTCCAGGCTAATTCAGTGCTTTTTCGCTCTGGCTAAACAAGAAACGCGTTGAACTTAGCGCGAAAAGCGGTAAATTGGCAACACTGAAACGGGGTTAGAGGGAAGCATAACTCTAAGGCAGTAAATGAACATCGTAGATCGGAAATAAAAAAATAAGTTCTTGGTGAGACTTGCTGTCGTAGATTGATGACCTGAGTTGAGTTGTGATAAGAAACAATTAAAAAAACAAGATGAAAGTAAATAGTTGCAAAAAATTAATAATAACCATGGGTAGGATTCTCCGGAAGGCCTAAATGGGGCCCTCGGCTCTAATAGGAGATAAAAACTGCTCTTTAAGGAGTACCTTAATTCAACAACTCTGGCTACAATTCACTGTTTCGGCTACTTGGAGTTGACATACGGATAAAGAGAATCTGACTTTTGATACTGTATGGATAAATGGAGATCAGATCATTACAGTCGGGATGAGCGCGAAAGCAGACCCCACACTATCATTTTAGGTGGGGGATTTTTAAAAAAAAAGCAACTTTTAAAAAACATGCCCGGTTCCCCCCATTAGTACATAAAGACAGTTTCATGGATATATGTTGTGTAGTTGAACTGAGTTAAGCAAATAGACGGACAGATATTTGGTGAATTGCTATTGGATGGTTTATAATACGTCATCTAGTAGCAGAAAATATAGGGAAAAAATTATATAATCGCTATTCTTTAATATTGTTTTTCATTTTAAGCGAATGTATGAGAAAATTACAATAAAGATGGAGAAAGTTTAGTTGAGAAACATTCTTCTAAATCAGTCTTTTGTCTCTCTCAACACGAAGCCTGCTTTTTTGAGAGTCTTCAACAACAAGTTTATCATGTTTCTCAGCGTCTCCAAAAGATAGCTTAATCGGACGTTTAAGCAGAGAATGTAATGAGATGGTCTAGAACTGATAACGATATACACACACAGAATAAGAGTAAAAAAAGGAGAGAAAAAATATAGTCAAATTCGAGATAACTCAAATAGTCATGAAATTGCTTTATCAGGGTTCTCTTCTGTTCGCGGAAAAAAGTCAGAAGGACACAATGTCCCATTCAATAACGTACAATATAACGGCTTTTTTTTGTTTTTTGTTATCAGGCTATTTTAAAGCCTGTTCTTGGACATAGAGATTTAATGGATCTGTCTCTGCCATGACGGTCTATGACGTGTTAGGTAGGGATATATGCCTTTTCCAAGGGAATTAGAGCAAATTGGACGTAAATTGACTAAGCCAGAGATTAAACTCAGCCAGCCGATCCCATTCTCTTTGATGATAACCAGTTGACCACTGGTATTCCCGGACGACATCGTGCTGAGAGGTTTTAAAGGATCGTTGATCATAACACCAAAATAACTTATTTTACCAAGCTAATCTGTGTTATTTGACATCGGGATTATCAGAACAACCATTCTGTATCTGACTATTGGAAAACGATCTTCTTCCAGATATTACTAGACAACCCTGTGAACCGTTAAGCCACCCCCGGAAAGAAAATTGGTCCAATTTGATCATACCTGAGACTGATTCCGGAATTTTTACGCATTTGCAAATAATCATATAAATAGGGGAGTTTACTCTACGGTTAGCATTTTATAGTTATCTCCCTACCTGGAGTTGACTTTACTCTTCTACCGTAACAAAAAAAAAAAAAAAACAATCCTCACCAAAATAAGTGTTGTAAAAGGATGTGTAAAATTCACATCCAGTACCCTGATTTGAACTCACAAATAACTGGATGCCTAGTTGCTAACTTACTGACTAGACTAAATTGACAAGTCTTTGATGGCAACGAAATTCTTACGAACAGACAAGCACAGGCTTATTTCATTCTAATAAATAAAATACAGTTATACAAAAAGAAATTATCTTGATTTCAAAAATTCATTATATCTTCAATACAAAAGTTGCAGTAATCATCTTCAGTCAGAATAGAAGTAGGAGTTTGACCCTGCAGCAGCCAGTCTTGTCTGCATAATTTATCCATACCTAAGTGATCACGACATTTTTTATGGCTAGCTGGTTGTTATATATATATATATATATGACAAAAATAGAAAGGTAGGCCTATCAGCACTTCGCCCCGACCAGGCAATTGGAGTATAGGCAAGGCATTTTCACGACGCTTGTTTTGGAGCAGCTGGAGAACCTATTCTGGTTATTAATACCAGGCATCCTTGGCAAGCTCAGGTGAATGGAGGTTGAAGGTATCGCTTTACAGCTGACTTATAAGGGAAAATATTTGAGGCATTGCACGTTGATAGGACGCAGGGGTTCAAGTAGAAAGGCTTGTCGAAGTGAACTGTGAGGGAATATTCACAAAATGGGTCCTCTTGTAGAAATACCGATTTAATACACTTGCTTTAAACATTCTGAGATGAAGAACTGTATTCAATGGCACATAAGACCCCTCCCCTTTATTTCAGCCAGGATTATTTAGAAAAAAAAAACAAACCCCAAAACGTTTCCTTGAATTCCAATAATTCTATCACACGGTCTTTTAACCACTCTGGCCTATGTCGACTAGGACAACGAAGGTTATGTTCACCTTTTGACTCAGTTTTAGGCGAAGGGAAGAGGTGTCATATAATGTTAAATATGGTTTTCTAGTTGTTGGACATATTTCTAAATATCAATTTTCGACTAATTTCATTATTTTTGTTGCTTCACAATAAAAGTTCAGTCGATCTAGCCTTCTTTAACTGTTGATTTAGAAGTAATACTCTCTACGACCCAAATTTCAAAGATTAAGAATTTTCATTAGAGATTTCAGACTATATTTTTCAAATTATTTTTGTTGCCTTTTTTCTATTGCAATGCTTATATATACGTACATATACACATATATGTATATGATCGTGTGTACGACCGCATGGATCACAAAATAGAGAAATATCATCTGACTGGCATGCCACGATTTTTAGTGGAGAAGCGGGTGGGTGAATGAACTCATAGACAAACATTCCCCTCAGCAAAAGGCTGCTACCATCATTGTCAACCCTGACTATGGCCAATAAGATTGCATAGTTAAGAAAAACATCTATTGTCAATTGTTTTATTTTGTTTTGAACAAATACCACATTGACTCTCATCAGAAATTGTTCGTTATGAAGTAATTCCTTTCACTTTCTTTCTTTATACAATTAACTGTTTTAATGACATTCTTAGTAGCACGGTAATAATTGAAAATTATACTAATCAATAATTGAAGAGAATGATTAAATAATTTCGTCACAAGAATGATAAAACAATTCTTAGAAAATGTTGTAAAGTTCCTAATTCAGTTTGAAAACGGCGTTGAGCAGCAAAGCCGAAATATCACCAATAAAAATCAAAAAGTTAAAAAAAAGTATAGAATGATTAACCGGTCGTTATCTTATGTATCAACAATTTATTAACACTTTAAATATGGCTGCTTCATATTGTCTAAGTCTCGGTAAATATGACACCTGAGACAAGTACTTCTCTTTTTTTTTTTTTATAGATCTGGGCTACCTAGCAAAGAACGTAGCAATGAAATCAAGCCCACTTCTGTCTATGAAAAAAGCATCTGTTGCCCTATTGGTATACCATTTCAGAAAAAAATGTGAGGCTAGATATAAAAGCAGCAGTTACAGGTATGTTAGGAAATTCTTCAGTGGTTGAAGAGCGGAAAGTAAGCCTCTTGTAAATAGTCCAATCATTTCGCGTTGCCATACCGTGTATTCATACGCCAGGTCGGAAGGATTGCGTTTCACAAACCAAATACGTCGACGATGATGGAAGATTATTTGCAAGAACCTCGGCTGATTGGAGCAAGGGGAGAGGCAGTGGATATTTGCAAGTATCAGTGGAGCCGCAGGGGGTCGAGGGCAAAAGATGGTGCAGTATCTATGTGCCTGGCTGCTTCTTGTGGGTAAGAAGAAGCCGACATTTTTAAAGATGTGATGTGGGTGTTAACATACCAGCAAGAATTCTTGCGCCCATAAAAATAATCATACACACACACACGCACGATATGATATTTCATACTTAACGCCGAAATTCCATTACACCACACACATACATACGCGAACATATTTTTATATATAAGATAGCGCCTTCTTTTGCTTGAAGAAACTTTTCATTGATCTTTTCAACTTTTGAGGAGAATCGTTTTAGAATATTTCCAAGTCATAACAAATCTGGTATCTGTTATTGTAAAAACGCTCTCTTTATTACTCCTTCCATAACGATTGTAACTGTGCTACCCTATGTCGTATCTTACAGGCAAACCTTTCTCTCTACCTTATGCCTGGTCTTTTGCTACTGCATTTGCTATCTCGACTTTTAGCACTAGCTGTTACCCCCCTCCTTGCTACGTGTCCCGCCAATTTCCATTTTTACACTTAATCATTTGTATTATATTTCTACCTTTGTCTGCTCCCAGATCAATGTTATATATATATATATATATATATATATATATATATATATATACATATATACATATATATATATATATATATATATATATATATACACATATATATATATATACATATATATATATATACATATATATATATATATACATATATATATATATATACATATATATATATATACATATATATATATATACATATATATATATATACATATATATATATATACATATATATATATATACATATATATATATATACATATATATATATATACATATATATATATATACATATATATATATACACATATATATATATACATATATATATATATATACATATATATATATACATATATATATATATACATATATATATATATACATATATATATACATATATACATATATATATATATACATATATATATACATATATACATATATATATATACATATATATATACATATATACATATATATATATATATATATATACATATATATATATACACATATATATATATACACATATATATATATATATATACACATATATATATATACACATATATATATATATATATACATATATACATATATATATATATATACATATATATATATATAATTGGTATATGTTAATGATAATTGACTCTGCTCAATCTATGAAATTCAAAAAACACGTACGCATATGTATATATAATTTTAAAAGTTGAATCTCGTTCCGTTTGTGAAAGTGATATGTGTGAGGAAGGACCCAACAGAACAAGGTTCAACTTTATATATGTATATATACCCAACTGGAGGATAAACTATTGGGCTGAGTAGGCTTTAGCCTAGGGCCCGGAAAGAATGAGCTAAAAAGTATTTTATTGATTGCAGAAAAATGATTTGAGAGTACATGTAAGTATTTTGGATGATATTGCAATACTTTTGCATACATATGCGTATACATAGTATAACTATACAAGTTTCCCAACGACATTAGCGTGATAGAAAACATCTGCACATTGATAATCATTATATCTGGATTAATTTTGACTATTATTTACCCTCGTCTTATTTTTGAAATGTGCATGTATCTCTTTTACCGATTGCCATTACTGACTGTCTGACGGGCATACTGATACAACATTTCAGTTAGATCTAACTCCTTTTTGGCGCATTTAGCTATTCCATTCTACTGATTTAGTGACATACCGGAATAAAACATTTAGAAAGGGGCATTGAAAGTAAGGGCTTTGGAGATGAAGGGTTTTAAAAGTGAAGGGCTGTTAAATGAAGGTGTTTTCAGAGAAAAGGGTTTTTAAAGCTGGGAACATTATAAGGAATGGGTTTCTGAAAAAAGGGCCCTTTAAAGGCACTAATAATCGAACTAGCATATGGTCAGACTTACATGCTTGATTAAGGTAACGACGTTACTTTTTCCATCCAACAGAATGTGGGGCAGAGGTGGGGGGCAAGATCAGGTGGGGGGTGCTTACTAAAGTTCAGCCTAGGGGCCTGAGTAGTTGATAATCAATTAATGGCTACCAGTCTTGAATACATACATTACTTAGGCCAAAAAGCGAAAATGGCGGCCAAAACACAGAATCAAATTGAATGAACAAAGAAAATAAAAGATGTTTTACCCAAACACTAAGAGTTTCTTGAGGGGTCGGAGTGGGGGGGGGGCATACGTCACGCATGACGTCAATAGGATAACGCGAATTCGAAATCACGTGACAGGGAACAAACAATCCGCCATTTATGTACGGCCGCCATCTTGGCTTCCTTGTTAAAGGGTTATTGTATTTATTCTCTGGATATGTTTTGCCGATACAAGATAAAATGACCCCCACGCAAATATTGTAAATGGATTAGTCAAGTTCGTAGGGAGATTGGGGGGATGTTGATCGTGATCGAGACAGGAGAGTGTTCAGAATGAATGCGATGTAGGGGTCAAATGAATATTGAAGATTGGTTGGGTCAGCGAAATGAGACAAGTCAAATTACGAGACAGACTGCCGCTGGATCAAATTTCATTTTACCTTCTATTATAATCGAGATTATTACTACATCTTTTGTAATGTATATATAATGAATTTTAAAAAAAGATTCTAACAAATGTATAATCATTTGTAAAAATGTATTCATTTATTAGAATGAAATTAGCTTGTGTATCTGTGCGATTTATATTCATTGATATCCAATACAATAATTGTCAATATAGCTTGGCCAGTAAAACTGCCTTCATGCAATCTACTGAGTTCAAACCACGGTAGGGGAATGTGGGGTTTATATATCGGTTTCGATTCCTGAGGATTGTTCTTGTTACGGTGGGAAAACAAGGTCAATCCCAGGTTTTGTACTTGAGTTTGACTCAATAGTCCGGATATTAGAGGTCTTCTTCATCCTATCCCTTTATCCGGCCGTGTTCTACATTTTGTGTAACTCTTCACAAATTCCAAACATAAGATAAAATCAGAAGTAACGTAATGAAAAAAAATATCAAATATTTTAAAGCTATTGAACCAACAATAGCGGTTGTACTCGGTGGAAAGTCTGAGATTTCTTCAATGAAAAAGTATAACGAATTCCTTTTAGAAAGAAGATAGGAGTTATTGTACGAACACCATTTTTATATATGTCAAGATTATAAAGGAAAGCTTTGAGAAGGTATAGCTCTTTGATCCTAACTGGTGGTGAATTAATGTGGAAATATAAATAAAATTTTATATATAGACATCTTTCGATGGCCTAGCAACCTTTAGGAGGAAGATAAGATAAAAATGGAAATAGTCGAGGGCTGGGTGGCGCAATTAATACCAATTTATTTATATTTTTCCCCCAGGGGTACATGGAATTTTGTTTTACGTAAACGGTCATTTTGAATATTTCAAGAACAGGTGGTGCAGTCTAGGTGTATCTTAGCAACCAATCAGATAGAACCTTGCTGCGCATTCGCGAACAGAACCTCTCCAGTGGGGTTACTCAGTCGACAGAGAAACACCAGTGAGTAGTCTTGCGCACTGTGTGATCATCGCGTTCACTATGACCGAGTGAATCATTCTTTACGTTACGTGCAGTCACTTACTGGTCAGATTTGGCTCCTTGGGAATTCTATCTTTTCTTAAAGCTACAGTGGGCCGTGGATGAGATTAAGAAGAGCACGACGAGGTAAACCGATAGTAATCCCGAAAGAGGACTTTGCAGACTGTTTTCGTCTTTATGGGGTTACATTAAGCCCCCCCCCCCCCACTGTATTCGTCCAGATTTGGCTCTCTTTGATGTTTGGCTCCTCCCGAAGCTAAAACGGACCGTGAACGAGATAAGGGGAGGTACATCCCATAGAAATTGATCTCTTGTGCCGAGACAAACCGTTTTGCGAGTTTGAGTAACGAAGTTGCGTCAACAGAACTCAACGCAATGATTAATACTGACCGCTTGTGTCTCTTCGTGAAAATGCCCCCGAGAAGACCCACTCCACTCCCTAAAATTCTTGGCCGGCCTTACATTTCAAGGAAGAAAAAACACGACGGAGTCCACAATAAACTCACCTGAAGTAAAATGGTGATTTATGTTGTTTTCCCTGACTGAACTGCAAAACGGACTCTTGGAATCTCAACAAGTAAACCCTCGTTCTAACGGCACCGTTTAATGAAATACGCGTTCTAACGGCCCGTTTGTTTCTATTTTCCCGCAAGACGATTATCGGAAATAATGCCTATCCCAAGCAAATTGAAGAGTAAATGATTTGCTTGCCGTATTTTTTGATTTGCATGCTACATTTTTTAATCCATCCCCATTACGGATTTGACAGCACAGAGCGGTGCCACATCTGATGACATAATATCCTAATCGGCTATGGCACCACACCTGCACCTGTCTGGTCAAAAACGGTCAGTGCCATACCTTAAAGTATTAGGGGTTAGCGATTTTATCCCATCATCTTTATTTGGAGTTATCGTTTAAACACAGAGTAGGATATGTGTTATTCATGTACGTCCCAGAAGTATAAAGATATTTAAAACTGAAGACATCTGTCGTATCATCTAGCATCATACAGCAAATTTAAAAAAAAAATGATTACTTTACAATGAGAGTCAAATGACAATATCGGAAGGCTTGCAGAACAAATAATTCTCTGTTTCGACGTTTAGCCTAAACCGGGCTTTGCCAAGAACTTCTTTACTACGCACGTAAAAAAGATGTGTTTTAATATTTTTGCGTACTTTTTAAAAGTACTGGGCCCTCTTATAGTATGTGCTAGAGGTCTTGTAGTAGCTCAATACGGCTCTGAATATGGTAATCTTTCGCAGGGCTCCTTGGAGACTTCCGCAAATTTAAACAAGACTTCAATTTCCCTTCCTCTCCGACTTATGCATCCCAGCTGTCAAATCGTAAAAAGAACAGCTGTAAAAAAGGGCGAGGCATCCCCACTCCCACACTGATTCCCCACTATCAAGGCTGCCGACTTTGGTTCTTTCGTACCGAATTGGCTCTACGTACCAAATTCAAATATTTCATACCAAATTCAATTATTTCGTACCAAATTGGTTATTTCGCACTGAATTTGGTTATTTGAACCGAACTTGGTTCTTTTCGTTGACGTGATGAAAATTGGGTTACTTTTCTTTGATTTTACTAATTCAATTTGATATTACGATGAAATACGAAAATTTCTTGTCTGTTTAGTGTGTTAGTCATTATACATGTTTTGGTTGGACTATTTTTCTCGTCGCTGTGTTCATCTATTCATAACTCTACGGCCGTGTACTCTCCGGCCTTCGTCGGGTACTGTAAATAAAATTTGCGAAAATGAGCTGTTCGAAAACATTTTCTTACTATGTGCGCGAGCGTGAAGTGTTCAGCTTAAGATGAAGCACAGTTGCCAATTTAACTCTTTAGGGGCTAGATATAGCTCCTTTTTAGTGCATTTAGCTCCTACAAGGTAAGTATATCTCTTTAACCATTTATCAAAATTATGCAAATTTATTGAAGAATTAAATACATTGTTGCTTATTTATATATCTGATTATTCATAAAGCATTTTATTGTAGTTACCAGAAAAGAACCAAATATGATAGATATGTATGTATATTTTTTATATTTGATTCTTTTCTTGTAGAATTTGGTTCATTACAGTCGGCCATTTTGGTTACGATATTGAATAGCTTTCTTTCGCCCTGGATAGTGTTGCCAACTTTATCTCCAAGTTTACATCTAAAATTGAATTTAAAAAAGCAACTGAAAACATCCAGAAACATCTAGAACCTCCAGCTGTGCTGTTAATCCCTTCCAAACTCTCCCGTACTGTTAAAAACCGCATAGTTCAGGGTCTCATTATAATTGAATGTTATATCTTTTTATTTTCAACTTATACTTAGTTACATCATTTTGTACAGTAAAACCTTAACCGTACCACAATACAAAGGGGTGTAGTAAAATGGTGCAATCGCCCAGGGCGCAGGTTTAAAGGGGCGGTAAATTCCCTCTATCCTCTAAGTTAAATAATTAGGCCCTACCCTGGGATATGGCACTGTGAACGAGGCATCAAAAGCCACAAATTGAAACAGCACTATTCATGGTATTCCTGATTTTCCAAAATCCAAAATATATCATATATTATTAATAAATTAAATGTGACTCATTTTTCAAAATATTACTTAATTTATTAAAAAAAACATTACTTATGTAATTACTATTAATCAGATAAAAACAATATGGCTTATTTTATCAAAAGTTATCTGAAAGGCAATTTCTGACAACTAGACGTAATAAAAAATTATCTAAATTGGCAAAATTGCTTGAGGCACTAGAACGAGGTTCTATTTTTAACCGAAGTCTGCTATACGATATGCCAGATAAAGTTAACGAGGAGGATACCCCAAGCGTTATCTCTCTCTCTCTCTCTCTCTCTTTCTCTCTCTCTCTCTCTTTCTTTCTCTCTCTCTCTCTCTCTCCTGTTGCTAAGCAGCCGGCAAGAATTTCAGTTAAGAAGTCCAGGTATCCACCTAGGTACCATGTATATATTTGGTGCGCGAGACTTTGAGGTATCCTTCAGATAGGACGATTGCTCGTTCAGCTGCTTATCCTCATCGGGGACCCCCATCCGGACCTTGCTGTTAGTGACAGGTAGCAGAAGACTGATGTTAAGAACTGGGTTTTCTTGAAGAGAGGGTGTGTGTGTGTGGGGGGCTGTTCTGGAAATAAGGACGGTGCGGGAGGACGTAGTAGGTTGAGACCACAGAGGATAAGAACCCCTTGAAAGGTAATTCGGTGTATCAAGTATCAGAAAACTATCGCAGGTAACATGGAAGGGATGCTTGACTTTTTATCTCTGTGCTAGATTAGTACCCATAAAAAATATACGTGTGGATTAGCACTTCTAACTAGGATCTAAGTAACACTCGCAGATCCTCTGTCTATAGTCAAGTATGTGTGCACTCTGCCGAGGGTCAAAGTCGCTCCCCGACACTTCTGCGTATGTGTGCTAATTGTAAAGCGGTACACGCACACGACATGAATGAATGAATGGTTTGGCTTCGCGAACGAAGATTTGGGATGGGCTTTTCTTAGACGGCAGAGCCTCGCAAGAAAGAACCCCCCGCTCCCTTGGCAGTGAGATGAAGTTTTAAGGTGAATTGCAACGAGCTCAGGGTTGACCCTACCCTTTAAACCAGGTTCGTTTCCTGTGATCCATCGAGGTGGGACGAATAGTAGCTAGGCTGTTTGGGTGTACGTTTGACAGGAGTTCCTTTTTCCTGGTAGATGCTAGCTATGGGGGTCTGTTTCCCCTTTGCAGGACTCTTCCCACAATGTATATATATATATATATATATATATATATATATATATTCTCTTGTTACTTGGAATTTGGACGGTTAAAACCCATTAACTGCGGAAGGTGAAGGAGAGTAAAAGTTATCCACTGCAATATAAAATACCCTGTCCATTTTTAGATAAAAGCTCCCACTCAGATAGAACTGAGTTACCATTAATCCCAATAAAACGAAAAATTTATTATCAGCCATGAGATTCTAAAGACAGAAATTGCCGTCATCGGCAGGTTACGGGTCAGATTACAACAGTAGATATGGCGAATGTACTCGAAGTTAACATCGGGCCAATTCGTAAATTTGTCCTTGTAATTGACGAAGGATACTTGGTTGTCAATTAAAATATGCAGGCATACCGATGATAGGTAGGTAGGTAGGCAAGCAGGCGAAGATGCTAATGGGTTTTGAGGAATAGGTATACGGTAAGACCATATCTAGGGATTTATGCTCGGGAGTGGCCCATCAGGAATGTGTGAAGCGAACCTATGCAGCTAGGGATTTCGGGGCACTGCAAGCCCCCAGCGCCCCGTGGATATATTTTAAAAATAGTTTTGGGCTGCTTTGAGACATAAAAAAAAACAAACAAAAAAAACGTAGAAATTGATAAGTAGGTATGCACCGTACCCACGTGTGCCCCACCCCTCATCCAAGGTAGGTATTAGGTATTGTAAGAACGGGAATGGGACGTAGCACCCAGTTGAGAAAACTGCTGAAAAAAAAAAGAAAGAAAGAAAGAAAGAAAGAAAGAAAGAAAGAAAGAAAAGAAAAAAGAACCAAGAATAAATTGTCACGTGACTGCAGGTGTAAGTGACGGGGATAGAGTGGATATAGGGCGTGTTCAGATCTGGCATCAAGATAAGAACGTCAAGGTCAAGCAAGAAGAGAAGCTGAGACGATACTTGGTCAAATGTTTATCTGCTGCTAACAGCTACTAACGACAAGTCTATTATAACGAGATCTTAAGAAGTCGGCATTTACTAAGCTTAGCCTAGCCTGGAACAGGGCCATTACTGACCATTGCTCTATAGCGAGGCACCTACCAGATATTTATAGTTTAGCTAAGATTGGCGCAAAGCCAGAAGTATTGAGCACCCAGTGAGAATCAAACTCACTAATAATCTCCAATACTTACTTGATAATCTTTACTGCATAACCAGGCACCTAACTGATATTTTATAAGCTTAGTCCGATACAAAACCGCAAGTATGGGACACCCAGTGAATCAAAATCTCTACTATAATAGTCTTCAATACTAGCTTGCTAACTGCTACTCCGCAGTGAGATACCCAATTGCTATTCACTAAGCTTAGCTCAGTCTGGTACAAGGCCTCATGTATGGGGAACCTAGTGAGGATCAACACTACACCTACATAATGATCAGCTGAGCTAGTTCACTAACCATTTCCCAACTGTAAGGAAACAAGTACTCAGTTTAGTTCAGTCTGACACAAGGCCACAAATATGGAGTACTCAATGAGAACGGGACTCATTTCAATGGGCAAGAACGTGTATGAATGTGTATTTAGACTTTTGGGATCATATGAGGAATGGGCACCCGTAGATATAACCTAAATGAAACAGTTCAATCCTGACGTGCATATTTTACGTATGATCGGACTTATGTTCTAGTTATTTACTCAGTTCAGCTTTGTCCGGCCAAAATATTGGACATCCAGAGAAGGTCGAACCCATAATACTGTGGTAATAGCTAAAAGGGGTACTTAGCTTAATCTGGCAGTGCTAGAAAATTACAAAATAGAAATGGTATACAAGACAAACGAGCTAATGATTATCCCACAATATGGTGCTCCAGATATTTACTCAGTATAGCTTACTGTAGAACAGGGGTCACCTAAATAGTCGAGGTTGACTCCAGGGGCTCGATGGGACTATCCGAAAGGTCGATAAATGCCCGGAGGTTAAAGGGGGGGGGGGTCTATTGAACTTTCGGAGTAAAAAGATAATTGTGATACACTTATAATTATCATATCAGTTGATAAATAATTATATACCATCACTCGAAAGCAGGCACTCGCATAGGATCCAAATTTGTTGGGTACCGGAGAGGATCGAAGTGCTTTAGCGATGGTTAGTCAGATTAGCTCGTTAACCAACACCCAACTGCAGCCAAGGGGTCGTACACTATATTTTCGGACTTTCATGGACCTCCTCACCATCAAAGATACTTTCGATCACCTATCTAGCCAGATTTATATTTAATCCATAAACTGTGGAAATTAGTAAGTGTAATAGTTATCCAGGGCAAGATAAAAGCTATAGATAGAAATGAGTTGCCATAAATCACAATAAAATGGAAATTTTATTGAGTCATTCACAGAATTGCAATGACGCAAATTTCCGTCATCCGCAGTGAACGTATGCATCTGTTGGATTTGGCCCCAAGACGTATTTCCTGGGCTGTGAGACGGCACCACAGTCAGTGAATTATCATGGGTACTCCCACAAATATTTCTTGTTCAGCTCAGTTGCTTCCGAGATTTGATCTGAAGTTTTCACTGTATAATGTTCGATCAAGCGCATTACAAAGAAAGATAATACGCTGAAAAAAAATAAATACCTGTGTGAAATAAAAATACATTTGTTTTATTTTTACTTTATTTACTTGTGTAAAATGAAAGCTTTTTTCGTCAGTAGGCAACGAATTTATTGATTTACCTATATATATATATGTGTATGTGTGTGTGTCGTTTGAACATTTCATATTGTAATACTGGAAGAGAGCTAATTTCTTCATGTTTTTATATATGTATCAACGACAGTGTGTAACGCAAGCCAATTTTAATTTGGTTTGTGTTATTTCAACATGTTTTCTCATAACTGTTTAAAATATATTTTTCGGCTCTTGTGGCATGTAGTTTTGTTTTATTTGTATTTGTAATTTTATCATCTAATATGCAGTTCGTCAGCTGTTTAACCATACCCTTGTTTCGGGAGTATTGAAAAATAGAACAGGTCTCTCGTTATGGTACTCCGTCATATTCATCAATATCTCAATGAATATAATCACTCCATTAATGAATATTTTATGATTATTCCAATTTTTTTCGGAAAATTGAATCCCTTCTTCACATCCTTGATGTTGACAACACAACGTTTCAACCGATCCGCTCTTCAACCTTCGTCAGGTGTATAATCCGAGAATAGAGATAAACCTTCTTTTCATCAGTTAATTATGCCAAACAAGTGGTCTAACCCATTAACTGTGGAAGGTGGTTAAGAGTTAATAATTATCCATTGCGAGATTAATAAAAGTCCCGGTCCATTGCGAATTATCCATTGGAAGATAAAAGCTCTGACTCACATCAATCTCAATATAAGAGAAATTTGATTGACTCAGCCGTAGGACTTCAATCACGGAAACTCCCGTCGTTTGGAATCAATTGGTTACTATACCAATTAGACCAATCCATTTCAGCAGTGCTGGGTACACAGACGTATCCATACTGCCAACAAAATGGCCAGGCGATCCGAAATTATGCACAGGGTAGAGCTCCAAGATCTGCTTCGTTGGGCAAATAAAACCACACAGTGTTGAAATGTGAAGCTCCAGATAAAATATAGAAGGTTAATGAAGATTAAAGTTATAAACAATCTTCTGATTATATATATATATATATATATATATATATATATATATATATATATATATATATAGTGTAGAAAGCTTTAAACACTAAACATTAAAAATCTTTTCATAGATTTTTTTGTGTCTCTTCAGTCACTTATTTCCCAACATCTATTAATGCAGTTTGAATAATCTTCTTCAGTGTTTTTTCCTTATTTCGCATATACTTTCTTATTATGGTACAATATATATATATATATATATATATATATATATATATATATATACATATACATATATATATATATATATATATATATTTGTGTCTGTATTAAACATATGATATTAAAAACAACGTATTTTGATTCATACTACTGTATTATAATTTAGTCTGTGGCAGATTAACCATTAGGCTGCGCAGACCAAATTCTATGAACTGGAAGGGGAGGGGGGCATAGAGTAAAACGTATACTTTGTTCATACCTAGAACATTACAAATACTATTTTGTTTTCTAAATTAAGCTCCAAACATTCAAAGGTCAGAGGGAAGAATTACTACAGCTCCAACTAGGGACCCGGATGGTAGACAATCCATCTGCACATTCTGTGTTATTTCATCAATTATTTTCATCTGAGCAAGAATCACCACTGCCCCTGTTTTGAAGGCTGTATTTGTTTCAAACTAAAACTGAATGTTTAGTAAGCACTGAGGAATCTTCTTATCTCTGTTCTATATTCGACCAAACGGCTAAGGGGTGGAGTGTTCCTTATCTCAGTCGGTAAAGCCCTGGCTCTGCGGTTTATTATAGAATCAAAGGGCTGCTTTCATTGAATCTTAACATTCTTCACAGCACGGTGGAGAGAAATCTCTCAGCCTCGTTTTGATTCATGTGGCGTCTCTGCTGATATTCGTGTATTAAAAGATGCTTGTAAATACACATAGCTTTGCTAAAAGAATGCCTAAAGCCAGTGGCAGTGTCGGGGCAAGACAAGCTATTGCCCGGGTTATCAGTATCTTTGTCCAAGCTTTGCCCGGGCAAGAAAAATTAAATCCTAATAGCAACCTGCTCAAAACTTCAATCTCGAAGACATCGTCCCTCGTTTAGTCGCAAAACACGGAAACTAATTAATGGGTTTTAACATACATTAGTGAATATCTGTTGTTTTGCCAACGGTATACTTAAAGTTGTGTTCTGCATCAGTATGTTTGCACAGTAATTTGTTTTGTATTGAACTTGAGAGAACTAAAATGACTTATATATACACTAGTTGACTTTGAGATCTATTGACATTAGATTGTATAAAGTGAGTCTGGGTCTTCATTTCTAATGGAGATAACTCTAACATAAGAATCATTTTCTTTCATTATATTGTAACAGTTTTAATGGTTCAGTTTGATATCTATTGAGATGTTATAAAACTGAGTGTGGGGGTGGGTATTTGAAAAACCAAATTTCCACTATTTGTTTTCTGCACAAAGTAACCTTTTCATAAATAAATTCAGTAATCAAGGTGTAAGTGCCGAAAGTCTCATTGAATCGATTCTGGGTTTAAATAGGGGAAAGAAACAAAAAACAAAAACACTTATAGTTATAGTTGTTCCCATTATTGTCACGAAAAATAATTTTCCGTCTGTCATACGAAACTACAGCTTCGAAGTATTTCAGTAATTTCTCTTCAGCGTTTCCAATTTAGATATTTTAAATCTAAAATTGAATAATTCTAAAGAGCGGAAATTGAGGAAGATCCTTTGAGAAATTATGAAAAAAGATCTATAATCTTCGACTTGAAAAAAAAAATTTCTCGAGAACTGCTGATCCAAATAACTTCAAATTCAAACCTGGAATGCTTCATTCACTAATATATCTGACAAATTTCGATTTGGTACAAGGACCAGTTGCTTAATAATCACACTGCGAATACAGACAGAGATATTTCTTCATTTGAAGATAGATTAGCGAAGTATGTTGTCCAGGGACTTTTGGAGATTAATCCATTTTGTAATAAATTCGAATATCTCTATCAAATCCACCAACCAATCAGTATCTTCATTTAAAAAATAATGTATCCTTTCATATCGATCTGTTTATCGATATCATTCTATTGATATCGATTTATGTATTTATTGATATTGAACCCTTCATTATATAGTTTATGAATTAAAAACTGGCTGAACCCAGAGAAATCCAACGGGTGGCAACTAGTATTATTCGTTGTCTCATGCCTCTGATTCTCTCTCACCTTTTGCTTTAAATCCAATCAATCTCTCCATTATCCCTTCCAATCTTTATTGCACGTCCATGTTTTTATCTAAATTCTACACATACATGGATTAGTTCAGCGAAATTTTTCCTTCCTCCACATCTAATTACCTGTTTCGCTTTTCGATCCTCTCTCTTCCTACACTTTTATTAAATTACCCTTTCCCCCCAACATTCTTCTCAAATTACGTAACCTTTCCACTTATGCTATTACTGAAAATGTAACCATTGAACACGAGTAGGATAGATAGATAGATAGATATATAGATAGATAGATAGGCTAGTATGTATATTTGCAGGTAGGTATATCCTTTCCCTGCTTTCTCGAAGACCTTTCGAAAAATTCCTAGCAACGACAAGCCCCTACCCCCAGAAATCGGTACACTGAGCTACCTATCTCGAATTGGGTCGCTTCATCCTCTGCATAACCTTATTCCCCTAACTCATCAGTAGCGAAGCTTGCCCTGGATGTGGGGGTGGAGGATAAAGCACCGGGGGGTGGGGCACCTGGGCTCAGATGGCAGGTGACGCTGTCAGTGTGCCAAGAGAATCTTGCCTATCTGTTGTTGCTGGGGTGGATGATGGGCGAGCAGTAAGGGGTGGGTGGGGCTGTTCAAGTTGTCGGGTGTCGAAATGGGTAGGGGTTTGGTTCGTATTTTGGTACTGCAATCTTATCTGAAGAAATCAGATGCTATTATGGAAGATGAAGTTTTCGTTTATATGACTCATATTGATATCACTGTCTGACCAAAAATCACATCGCGTATATGTCTATTTTATTGTCTGGAGCATTTGTCAGGGGAAATAACTAATAAATGCTAATTATAAAGTTGTCTCCCCGAATGTTTTTTTGCTAATGTACAAAAATCATTCTGGTTGGACATAAACGAGAAAAATGCAGAGCAGAGTAATGTATATATATATATATATATATATATATATATATATATATATATATATATATGTGTGTGTGTGTGTATATATATATATATATATATATATATATTCAAGTACAATACATTTGCAAAATAATTAGACATCAAGGGTGAACTACCACACACACACACACGCACACACACGTATATGTATTGTTTAGAAAGCTTTACAGCTTTAAACATCAAACATTAAAGAACTTTTCCAATACATTTTTTGTCACTTATTTCTCAATATTTGTCAAAGCGATTAATGTAATTTTCTTCCATGTTTTTCGTCTGTTTACCTTGTACTTTGATATTATTGTACAATGTATAAATTGTCTCTGTTTTTAGGAGCGCGTATATATAAACAGATATTTAAACATACATTCTTAAAAATTACAGACGAACTGTCAGTTTACTTTTTTTGTCAATTTTTCTTGTTTGCGTTCGAACCTTTAATCTATGTCATCGGAATTTTTAAATATACACCCGGGTACGTCAATAAATTCAAAGCATGTTAATGAAAAAAGCATTATATAAATACATTGGCAGCATGCTTTGTTAGAGGTGATCAATAGAAAATTTAAAAAAGAGATGATTAAAGAATAAGTTACTTCTCTCGCCCCTGGACACACATTAAGGGGCCAATTTAGGATAAACTTACGTTGTAAATTGAAACCCTCACTAAAAACTTGATGGGGGACATTTAAAAAAAAACGTTTTGTTTTCTAGGCATAATAAGAGTAGCGAACCAGCCAGAATCATTCGAGAACAGAGGGAACGTGTATTTTGGCAATAAATATATACGCGTTCACGCATGCGCGTGTGTATCATTGGAGGATTTAAATGAACAGCTAGATAACCGAGTAGTTAGTTTGATAAGTACATTGGAACATGAATTGACTCGGTGAATTTCTTGGATGTAATGATAATAACAACAACAACAACAATAATAATAATAATAATAATAATAATAATAATAATGAGCCACAGCACTGGCATGATCGGCAAAAGAGAGAAGAGATGTTGGCTGAAGACCTGAGGAGACTTATTGTCACTCAGCCTTCAGCAATGACCACCGGGCAACTGGTGTGAAACTGTAAACCGCAGTATTACTGTGACTTAGGAGAGAAGGGCTGGAGACTTGAGGAGACTTGCTGTCACTCAAACTCCAGCAGTTACCACCAGGCAGCTGGTGTGAGATTCCTAATAATAATAATAATAATAATAATAATAATAATAATAATAATAATAATAACATCTGGCAAGAGAACTGAAGAAGGTGTGGAACATGAAAGTCAGGGTAGTGCCAGGAATAATAGGTGCACTCGGAACCATACCAAAGACACCGAAAGCGAGATTGGAGGAACCAAGGATAAAAGGAATGATTGAGATTGTGCAGACCACAGCACTGCTAGGAACTGCACGAATACTGAGAAAAGTGCCACTAATATGAGATCCACGACCCCAGCTGTTAGCAGTGGCATAACAGAGGAGAAAAAAAAACAACAAAAAAACATACACTCACAAATGGTGGTGGAGGTGCGAACCACAGCACCACTGTGATAGGTGAGTGAGATATGAGAGGAGGGCTGAAGATCTGAGGAGACTTACTGTC
>OY735241.1:33833399-33850899 GCA_963457665.1 Thysanoteuthis rhombus
ATCATCATCATCATCATCATCATCATCATCATCATCATCATCATCATCATCATCATCATCATCATCATCATCATCAACACCAATCTTTTAACGCCCGTCGTTGGACACAGACCTTCCCCAGGATCCGCCACATGTCTCTATCAAGGGCGTCGCGGAGCCAGTACTTCCTGAACTTGTCTAGCTCGTCTCTCCATCTAACATTTTGCCGGCCTCGGTTGCGCATGTGGTCTCGGGGGATCCATGTTGTGAGTCGTGATGTCCATCGATTGTCTGCCATTGTTGCAACATGGCCAGCCCACCGCCATTTGAGCTTTTTAATGGATTCTATGATGTCCCTAAGTCTTGTCTTTTCTCGGGTGTACTGTGCTGTCTTGTGGTCTCTCCAGGCCCAGCATTATTCTTTCATGTACACGTTGCATGGTTCTCAATTTACGGGTCTGTCTCTTGGTTAGGTTCCATGTTTCAGCTCCATAAGTGACTATTGGGAGGATGCATTGGTTATTCACCCCTCTCTTTAGGATCAATGGGATCTTATTATTTTTGAAGGTTGAGCTAGCTCTGCCAAAGGCTTGCCATCCTAGTGTGATTTTTCGCTTGATTTCTTCTTCTTTTGAGGGTCTCATGGAGATTCGTTGTCCTAGGTAGATGCAGTGGTCTACTTCTTCCAGTTGTGTGTCCTCGATTTTGATCTTAGTGTTTTTATCCCCGATGTAGTTGTTGCACATGATCTTCGTCTTGCTGAACTTCATGTGTAGGCCGACTTTCTTGCTCTCTTCATTTAGTTCATCTATCATTAGTTGGAGGTCGTGTAGGTTTGATTTCAAAATAGGACATAAAGCATCTGACATCGCCCACAAAGCATTTGCCTTATTACAGTGCGAACCGTTCTGCGTTGGTTCAATAGGTTAAGGACTGGATATATGGATACCAATGATAAACGTCCACGGGGTCCCACTCTGTTATTAATCGCAGGGAATTATTGACATTAGTGGTCAACAATCCAAGAACAACAGCCCCGGCACTTTCTGGAGACTGTTAAACTAAACAGTGACCATACCATTCGATCTCAAGGCAAGATTTAAAAATTTAAAAAATGGGCCCCACATGAACTGAATAGAATGGTCAATGACAGTATAAGACCCCACATCCCTCAGTTGACTGTGTCTAAGCTTAAACAATTTGATGTTAAGTCTTGTAGCATCCTTTATATTCACCTGACATTACTCCTACAGATTATCATTGCTTCAAGCATTTTAAACGTCATATCCCTCATAAAAGTGTTAATAATAGGGAAGCTATAACTCAAGCTTTTACTGAAGTAGCGACCACTAAACCAAAGGAACTTTATTGATGGTATATTATCATTAAAGTTTCGTTAGAAAAAAAGGTTATTGTTTTAAATGGGTCATATTTTGATTAAATATTTCCCCTTTTTTTGTTTTGTTCATATCAGACATTTTACTATCCAAAAAGCGATATTTCATGTGTAACAAGCTGATAAATATATAAATATAGATTTTAATACAAAACGAGAGAGGACAAAGTTGGATCAGATTATTCAAGAACGTTGAATCAAAAGTGGAAAGAAAGGAACCTTAGCTAAAAATATTGTAATTCGTTATTTCATTAATTTTTCAAATATTTTACCTTCATCTTGATCTTCTAAAATGAAATGATGATTTAAAATACTTGATCTAATGATGATAATGAATAATGAAAATTGCTTTATCAAGACTCTTAGCTCTTATACGAAAACATCAGAAACATGGCGCCGATAGTCGATTGTAGGTGTGAGTTTAAAGTTGAAAGATCGGCTCCTGCAGACCATTAAAACTCTGTGGTCTAGTGGTTATGGTAGCTGGGCCTATACTGGACTCTCTCTCTTTAGGTGCAAATTTGATTCTCACCAGAGGCTTATCTTTATTTATTGTGCTGTTTACTCGTAATCGTAGAATAACGGTCTGACTTGAAGTTGTGATTAAGTTTAAAAGTTGAAAAAATCAATAAAATAATCGGAACAACGACTTCATCGGGAATTTCAAGAGACATAAGGAAGATTTAAAAACGAAATGGCACGGTTTTGTGGTGGACACTTGAAAAGGGAAAACTGAATCCCTATTTAATTAGCCGAGAACAAGTGTCTTGGAACAAACTATTATAAAGCTATGAAAGACAGGATGCAACAGAATTGTAAATGTCGCCTATGCGGACAATGAAAAGAAATCGTCAATCACTAAGTAAGAAGATGTAGCAAATGAGTATAGATAGCCTACAAAAATAGACATGACTGGGTGGGAACTGTGATCCACTTGGAACAGTGCAAATTACTTAGATGTGACAATACAAATCAATATCATTTACACAAACTATAACCTGACCCGGGGAATTAAAAAAAAACTCCTTTGAGAGCTTGTAATAAAAAACAGATCACCCAAACTTGACCAGAGTCTTGGTCTGGTCATCATCTGGCTTAGAGTGAGTGTAGCTGATCCCACCAAATGATATTGGAGAAAAGTTGACATTTTGAGAAATATCTGGACCTTGAAAAAAGAATCGAAAACATAGTGTAACTCGAAGGTGACAGCATTACTAAAATCTGTTTGAATACTGAGGAGGGTGTTGGGGTGTTGAGAAGACTTGCTGTAACATGATCTTCAATGAAATCCAGCAGATATTACTGTTGTAAAAACTCAACGTGAGCAGTCAATCCTCGAATCACGAACGTCTGATTACAGACAATTCGTACAAAGGAATGGACTGCCATTGGCCTGTAATATTAAAAAAAAGATGTTGTGAAATATTATTGAGAAAAGAGGTGATTTGCCAGACCAGGCCAGGCCAGGCCAGGTCAGGCCAAGCTAAATATTCAATGACGCCACTGGAAATGAATGCCTGCAAGAACCTTCATTTCAAGAAAGGGGAATGGTCGTAAGGCAGCGGTTCCTGACTTGTGGTCCGTGGACCCCACTCCCCGGAGACTGGTGGGGATCGACAAAAGCATTTCTGGTGGGGACTCGTGAGCTTATTGAGTCAGCAGACCTTCGAAAAAAGATTTGTTTAAATAAAAGAAATCCTTAGTAATGAAAAGTTTGGTAACTACTGGCAAACGTAATTGAAGGATAGGCTAACGTTATTGCTTTGGAGTAATGCTCTTGTGGAATTTCAAAACTCAAGCCTTTACTCGTGTATCACTCCCTAAATCCAAGGGCGATTCGCCTTATCATTAAGGCATCTTAACAGTAGCCATCTACTCCATCATCTACTCCTGTTTCTTCAGCATCATCCAATTATTAATGTTATCTGAATGTTACGTCACGAAGGCAACACATCGATAAAATAGAAGCATGTGTTAACCTTTAACAATCATCAACTTTTTATTTCTTTTTTTTTCTATCGAAACTATTTTAAGAACTGTTTTATAAATTTTCTTTTTCAACAAAATTACTGTATCTACACGCAGCGATTCTCTCTCTCCCTCTCTGTCTGTCTGTCTGTCTGTCTCTCCAGTACTGTACCGTATGGAGATACTCTTACCAATATTAACAACCAAAACTCTAATGAAAACTGTCAGCATAAGTTACTTGAGTTTTTAAGCTGGTCTGTATAGCTTGCTGGCTGGCTGGCTCGCCCGAGAAGGGTACCTGCCGCGGCCCTCCGGTCCATCTGACGCGCTGGCTGGCTGAAAAAGAAGGAAAGTCGGCCACCAGAATCCTAGTCGATCGTCAGTCTCTTCCGTCTCGTGAAACCCTTAGGAGAAGCTGGAGCACGGCTTCTCTTCGCCGTCGCTGTCGCCACGGGTGTCATCGTTGGCCGAGAAGGATGGGCACATGCTGCGGCTGGCTGGCTGGTTGACTAGCTGGCCCGAGACGGGTACCTGCTGCAGCCCTCTAGTCCATCCAACGCGCTGGCTGGCTGGCTGGCTGACTGGCTGGCTCTATATGTATTTAGGTTAGATAAATGGATGTATGTCTGACAAGACGATGAAGAAAGTTAGCAATTCATTAAAAAAAATGACTGTTTAGTACATCACGAGTTCTTCATCGGTGGCTATCGTTTAGTCCGAATTTTGAAAAATCTGAAGAAGTCCAAATCTCCGGAGAAACGTTTGCAACCAATAAAGAATTTGAGATGTATGTATGTGTATATGTATGAATCGCGCGTACAGACCGCGCCAATGGAGTTAGAGGGCAAAAAATCTAAACATTCACTCCTCGTTATACTTAGAAAAAATGCTTCTTGCTTTTTTGAACCCCTGGGTTGTAATATATGGGGGGGGGTCAATTTGCAAGGTAAGTTTATCCTAAATTCATCTCTTAGTTTTTATCTGGTAGCGTTCACGCTCGTTTTTTATTCGGATCTTTTTAGAGTGATCACAACACAACAAAAGAATTAAATTATACATTGATCACCCCATTTCCAGTTTTCAATTAATCACCCCTAACATGACATGCTACCAAAAGACGTCGGTTGCATAACAGTTTCTATTGAGCGATTAACAAGACCTATTATCGTTGAAGGCCCTAATGGCAGTTTTAAATTCTCTTCTAAATTTGGTTGTGTAAAATCTCCGATATCCACAGGGTGCCATAAGATGCATGAGAATATAAGAATTTTCACATGATTATCAAGTATTATTATTATTATTATTTGCTATCGCACACCAGTTGCCTGGTGGTAACCGCTGGAGTTTGAGTGACAGCAAGTCTCCTCAAGTCTCCAGCCCTCCTCTCCTAGTACTTGTAGGTCGCAGTAATTCTGCGATTTACAGTTTCACACCGGTTGCCCAGTGGTTATCGCTGAAGGCTGAGTGACAATAAGTCTCCTCAGGTTTTCAGCTAACATCTCCTCTCTCTTTCGCATATCGTGACAGAGCTACAGTTCGTTGCAGTACTTATATCTCTAGCACCTTCCTCAGTATCCGTGCAGTTCCCAGTAGTGCTGTGGTCTGTACGGTCTCTATCCTTCCTCTAATCCCGATCTCCTCCAGTCTCACCCTCAGCGTTTTGGGGACAGTTCCCAGTGCGCCCACTATGACCGGTACTACCCTGGTTTTCAAGTTCCACATCTTCCTCAGCTCTCTTGCTAAGTCCTGGTATTTTTCCCTTTTTTTCACCCTCCTTTTTTACTCTATGGTCTGCAGGCACAGCAACGTCTACTATTTGGCAGGCCTTCCTTTTTTTTTTTTAAAATATTTTTTTAATTATAATTATCATTATTATTATTATTTGCTATCGCACACCAGTTGCCTGGTGGTAACCGCTGGAGTTTGAGTGACAGCAAGTCTCCTCAAGTCTCCAGCCCTTCTCTCGTAGTTCTCATAGGCCGCAGTAATACTGCAGTTTACAGTTTCAGACAAGTTACTCAGTGGTCATTGCTGAAGGCTGAGAGACAATAAGTCTCCTCAGGTCTTCAGCCAACATCTCTTCTCACTATCGCCTATCATGCCAGTGCTGCGGTTTATATTTCTGCTTTCATTTCCCTTCCTCTGTTGGGTCACTATTAACATTTAACGTTGCAGTCTTTATATTTCTAGCCCTTTCCTCAGTATCCGCGCAGTTCCTAGCAGTGCTGTGGTCTGTACAGTCTGAATCCTTCCCCTTATCCCGATCTCCTCCAGCCTCACCCTCAGTGTCTTTGGGACAGTTCCCAGTGCGCCCACTATGGCTGGCACTACCCTGGCTTTCATTTTCCACATCTTCTTCAGTTCTCTCGCTAGGTCCTGGTATTTTCCCGTTTTTCACTCTCCTTCCTCTTCCCCCTATGGTCTGCAGGTACAGCCACGTCTACTATTTGGCAGGTCTTCCTCTTCTTTACCACAATTACCAAGTCCGGTCTTCTTGCCTGGATGAGTATTTGCATATCCACACTAGTTGCCCGGTGGTTGTCGCTGAAGGATGAGTGACACCTCAGGTTACCAGCCCTTTTCACGTCGTCTGCACGAATCCCATATTTCCAGCACTCTCCTCAGTATTCGTGCAGACCCAAGTAGTGCTGTATCATAATCATTATCGATGGCTTAGATGAAAATTTCGGCGAACAGTTATGTATCCATCATAAACTCTTTGGTAATTGTTTACCAAAGATTTCAAAATATACCACTTTTTTCTTCGTAACACTAATCTGTGACTTTCAAGTAATGTTTCGTTTTCCTTAAGAGAACGCTCATTTCATCTTTTAAACTTGGAAAAAAAAAAAAAACATCCCCCCCAAAAGCACCAAGTAATTGAAACTTTGACATTCGGATTTTATTTCGTTTTTCTTTGCAGAACACACTATTAACGTATTCAGATTTGTTTCACATTCATGGAGAGATCACAAGACAGCACAGTATATAAGGAAGAAAACGGGTGTCCGTGACATCATAGAAACTATTAAAAAAACTCAAATGGCAATGGGCAGGCTATGTTGCAAGAGTGAAAGACAACTGATGGATATCACGTCTCACAACATGGATCCCCAAAGATCACATGCGAAACCGATGCCGACAGAATATAAGATGGAGAGATGAACTGGACAGATTCAGGGACTACTGGCTCCGCGACGCCCATGATAGAGAAGTGTGGCGAATCCTGGGGAAGCTCTATATCCAACGACGGACGATAAGAGAATGATGACGATGTATTTTGAATGAAAAAGATACACGACAAATCAATCGGAAAGTTTCAATTTTGTTTTTATATCGTAGTTAAAAAAAGTCAAAACTCTTTTGCTTTTCTTTTTCTCCCCGAAAAATTACAGCAAGAAAGACGTTATCAATCATGCTGTTAATGTTGTTTTTTTCTGATGATGATGATGATGATGATGAAGGCTTTAATTGATGAATATAGTAGCTTTTCTTACTACTAAGAAAATGTTTCGACCTTAATGACCATGTATAAGATGCCGCACCTTACTGAAAACAGTTTACGCATTTTCTTATCAGCTACGTTCGGTTCGCAAATTCCAAGTATGTCTCGGGTGAGAGACTCTGGTTAATATCTTCACTTCATCAAAATTCTTGGTCGCCTGTCGTAGAGCTATGGTTAATCTACAAAACCTTTATTAGTGAGATTGATACTCTATCTTTGTGGCCTTGGGTCAGACTAGATTAAATTTGGTAAATGTTTACCTGGATATCTGCTATAGAGCAATGCTATGCAAGTTAACTTTTAAATGCATGAACCGCTTGGAAAATGGTTCCTAAACGATGTGGAATTCTTCAATTACCATATTTTTTAATGGAACGTTTGTGAATTGAATAGAATTTTTTAAATATCGGGAAGGGAAATAACTCTGATCAGAAATGATGCTCCTTGACTTAAGATTAGATTTTTTCAATATGAATTTAAAAGTTAACCTTGCAGGCCATTGCTAGTGAAACTAATCCTCATTAGGTACTTTATTACTATGACCTTGTACCAAACTTAGTTTACATCCACTCAGAGGCCTACTGCGAAGCAATGTTTTGATAGATAATCTCGGAAACTGTTGCTATTGAGATCGTGCCTCATCTAGTTACAAACTATTTGGCTTCTAGTGGGTGGCAAGATGTCAGTGAGCTAATGATTAACGACACAGGTTATGGAATCGGCGAAACCAAGTTCAAGCCCTGGTTGAGACAGTTTGTGTTCATTTCGCACTAATAACTTCAGCACAATCAGCACAGTGATTCCTAAGTGTGCACTGCGGCGCCCCGGGGAACCACAGCCAGCTCACAGGGGCGCCGTGGGATATTCAAAAATATGATAATACTGTGTTAATGATAGAAATTAAAAAGTTTATTCAAATTCAATTTTTTGAAAAATTGTAGTCCTTCTCTCGGTACAAATGGAAAAATTTTGATCAATGATAGTGAGCCTTATGAAAGTGACGATACATACCAAACCAAAGACAGGATTACAAGGACATAATTGCAAATGTTTTGTATTTTATGGCGCTATGAAAAATCCTTAAACCCCAAGAGCGCCATATTTTTGGAAAAGCTTGGGAACCACTGTCTTAGCAAAAGGTTGAATCTATTTCGTCTCTACTTCCTATCTATGAGTAAATGATTTGGCAATTAGTTTAAGAGACTGACAACTCTGATTCCGAACCAGGGAGTGCCCCCACCCCTGCTCTCGATGGCTGCAACGCGTTATGGAGCGTGAAGAGCAAGGTTTGACACATACAGCGCCCCCTGGTCAACCCACACAATCCTGATCTGTCTTCAAACGATCTGAGTTGTCTTGACGACGGACGAAGGAAACGAGAAACAGGTCTGATTGTATTCCACCTTCCCTCACTTTAATCTAGCAGTTCTCAAACTTTATCGTGTGATGGCACCCCAAGGAATATATTTGACTAATACGGTACACCAAGTGTAGAAATGAAATGAATTAAACGAAAACATTTCAGTGATTAATAGATTAAACATTTGTACCAATACACTGTTAAACGTATTCGTCGGTCTTTTTTTTTCTTCTTACCTGTCGCTGAAAAGGTTGAGAACTTGTAAAATCTAACAATAGGACAACTAGATTTGCAACTCTGAGGCGGAAACGGAACAGACATAATACCTGTACTGGACAGAATCAAGGCTCGAAATGCATGTTTGCATGTTTGGAAGAAATATGAGACACCTGGAGGAGAGTCGTGGTACCCCGTTTTTTCGCAGCTATGGAGCTGAAACAGGGAACCTAACAAAGAGACTGACCTGCAAACTGATGACCATGCAACGTACACATGAGTGGATCATACACGTTTTTTCTGGCTTTTTTGGCAGCCCAGGGCGCTGGTACTGACGCTTGCTTGCCGAATGGACCGGAGATGGTGTTGTGGTTGACATCAAATACCGAGTGCGCTGGTGCAATGCGTTAGCCAATGAGGTTTTACGGAGGCTGCACTTTGTTACGCGCATTGGGAGCCTTTGGACTCGTCCTTGGGCTCTCCCTTGGGCTCTCCCTTTATTACTCAGCCCAGCTGCAGGGGATCTGTTGCCCCGGGGCAGCACTGCTCCATTGTACTTAAAGGAGCAGATCAGGATTGTCCTGACGCTTTAGTGGCGGAGGTTGTTTTAGCTTCTACGGTCGCTTGGCAATCAAAGTAGCGTCGGCTGGAACTATTTTTCAAGGGTGGCGCCTATTTACCCCACGTTAAGCCCTGACCTTGTGACACATTTTGCTGTGGTGGGACAGTAAATAAATAGCATGCGCGTTTTTTCTGGCCTTTTTGTCAGCCCAAGGTGCTAGTACTGACGCTTGCCTGCCAAATGGGCCGGCGATGGTGTTGTGGTGAGCAGAAGATCGAGTGCGCTGGTACAATGCTTCAACCAATGAAAAGACACTGAGGCTGCGCATTACCAAGTGCATTCGAAACCTTTCGACGTCCTTGGGTTCCCTTTCCATTACTCGGCCGAGCTGTAGAGAAACAGTTCGCCCCGGGTTGGCGCTGTCAGATTGCACAAAGAGACAGGTCAGGTTCGTCTTGACGCTTTAGCAACCTCAGTCGCAGCGGCTGGAGCAATTTTTTGACGGGGTACTCCATTTTCCCACGATAAACTTGACCTTGGGTCACATTTTGCTCCGGTGGGAGTGCAAATAAATAGGTGCTCAACCTCCATTGGAGAGATCACAAAACAGCACAGTATATTAGGGAAAAACAGGAGTTTGAGACATCATAGAATCCATTTGAAAACTCAAATGGCAATGGGCTGGTCATGTTGCAAGGTTGGCCAACAACCGATGGACATCGTGACTCACAACATGGATCCCCGGAGATCACATGCGAAACTGAGGCCGGCTGGATACAAGATGAGACAAATTGGACAAGTTCAGAAAGTATTGGCGCAGTGATGCCCATGATAGAGTGGTCTGGCGAATCCTTGGGAAGGTCTACGTTCAACGACGGACGATAAAAGACTGATGACGTTTTGTTGTAGTCCTCAGCTAATGAACCACTGCTTCGATTCAAATCAAGCACGGGTCATGGCTTCAGATCCGCTGCGCAGAGTCTGCCATCCACAGGTCACTCGGCCCGGGGCTACGGTTTTGAGCGAGGGGTGCCCCAGAGGCTTAAAAGTGTAAGTGTATATCCATACATAAATTACATGTATTCAGCCCTGATCAAATAAAATAATACTTGATGAGCAGTTTTAAATGGGGGCCTACCTTTCCTATCTGGCCCAGGCCTATTACCAACTCTTCCCGGCCCTCAGCACTGCAATTGAAACCATGGTCATTTTACGAACGAAGAACAAACATTATGATCATGGCCATGTGCCAGAATAGGCTTATCTTGAAAAATACAAACTTCATCAATATTCTTCCAAGATAACCAAATTGGATTGAGTTTTCCCCGGGGATATCTATTATTATAAACATGCCAAAATCAACCCGTAATTCTACCCGTATACATTTTGAAACAAATGTTGGAATCAATATTTATAAAATGCCAACAGATGGTGAAGCAATTGTATACCTGGTCACATGTTGCATGAGGCGAGGTTAGAGTTCTGCTAATTTCTAACCGATTTAGCAGTTTAATAAACGGAAAGTCATTCCATGAATTGGTAGATACCTTCACCCAATATTCCCCACCCCTCAAAGAAAAAGGGACAGAGACAAGACAGCAATATCGAAATGATATGAGACAGTTAGTCCATCTATTAGACTGGTGCAAAAATAATTGCGTTTTTGTCGTTGTTGTTGTTGTTGTTGTTATTGTTGTTGTTATTTCAAACTTTAATGCTTATTTAGGAATAAGCCATTATTCATTTTCGCAGTATTTCTCGAGCTTTTTCGGACTACGATCCCCTTTAAGAACATCAACGCCCACCGCGAAGTCGGCAAAAAATGATATCTAAAATTAGATTTTAACAAACTATTTGTTTAAATTTGAGCGTTCATTTTATAACCAAAACTATAATTGTTTAAAATATTCAAAAGTGCTTGATTAACTAAGTAGTTCCCAAACAATTCTCCGAACTGCTCTTTAGGAATCATTTTTTTCTTCTTCTAATTTCTATTCACAAAGAATGCATTAAAATAACAACTCCGAGCATTGCTTGATTCAGAGAGAATACAACTACTTCATAATATGATCTTGGGACAAGTAGAAAGTATACAACAATAAAGCAACATAAACACAGTATTGATTCCCCAAATATAATTATAGACGAGCATTCTACAAATGTAACCTTCAGTAAGTATACTCAATGAGGGGGCACGAACTTATTTTTGTCAGGTAATCTCATTTATGTTAGGTTTAATTCGAGACGAACTCTCATCTCCTTAACACAATGAAGCCTTTCTCTTGTCTTGTTGTTGATATTGCCTACCACACTTGACATTTTCTCTCGCCACACCCTTTTGGAACCACTAATATATATATATATATATATATATATATATATATATATATATATATATATATATAAGCTAGTGTCCACTGCTTTATAGTGGAAAAAAATATGTCGTGCTATTTTGTTCATATCTATGAGTGTAGACTGGATACATCTTTCACATATAGTACCAAAATATGTCCGCATGAAAAAGTGTAATGTAGATGATACGTTCCTCCATTTGGTTGGTGATGAAACATTACAAATCGCAGATCTTTTTTAATAAGATATTAAAAACATATTACAACAATTTAGATGTCTTCTTTGAAGTTTCAATGTTGGTTTCAATTGCGAGAAAACGGTATGAAGTTAGTCATACTTTTGCGCATATGAAGCAGGTTTTTTACTGTTTTTAATTCAAATCTTTGTCATCCAAAATTAACTGTAATTACGCCATGATTCTTGTATGTCTGCAGACGGGAAAGAAATAAAACTTTGTAATAAAAAAATATTCCAAAGTAGCCGTTGTAGAAATAGGATTCAACGAAAATTAGTCAATTCAATGATTACTTCATTAGATCGTGAAAAAATATCACTTACTTCTTGATTAAAATGTAGTGAAACTTACAATTGTCTGTTATGTGCCAATTCATTACAAAGGCCAAGAGGGTATTGAGTAAAATACAGCTTAGATTTATGAGCATTTCAGGAGATAGTTTACGTATGGATGACCAAATACGACAAAATCTGATATTACCCACAATGGCAAAAGTATATTACTAATATTAAAACACTGTCATAATGTGTATCTTTTTCTGTCTCTCTGTTTGACTAAACCAAAATATGCGTTCCTTTTATAAGAGATCGCGAAAGTGATGAATTTTTTTCATAAAGGCTTCATCCTAAGTCGATAAAAACTGATACGATAACAATTATTTAGCTCTTATAAGGCTCGTACGCATATTATCTCATATTTAAAGGGCTCGGTTTATATAGAATATTGTATCGTTTCTTGGTACAACGTTTCAGTCAGTCTGTTCTGCTTATTATCTCGTCTGTGTCTGAAATTTTGTTCTGGTGCTTCATTTTTGAAGAAAGTCGAAACATTTGGAAAAATCAATGAAAATCAATGAAAATCAATGAAAAATCAATGAAAAATCAATGAAAACCAATGAAAATCAATGAAAATCAACGTTACGCTTTGTGATTAAATCCTGTGTTATCTATATTGAGTCTTAATTTTCTCAAACTTTCTATTGAAAAACAAAACATTTATTTCTTGACAACCTAATAAAATCTACGATATTTATTTTATGAAAAATAACGTCCTCAAATTTTATTTTATAATAAATCATATTTTATAATAAATAATGCGCTCAAAATGGCCTCATCTTCTATTCTTTTTCGGATTCTCTGTCTTCGCTGACATATTGCTTTCTAATCAGTTCGAGAGTCTTTCTCGTTTGTCCCTACCAAAAGTTAACGTCCTTATTTTCTTAGTTACGGAGGCCCAAATTGTATTTTTTTCCCCAGAAAGTACCATGGCCGCGACGCCCATTAAAGAGACGTCTGGCGAATCTTGGGAAGGTCTATATCCAACGACTGGCTCTAAAAGCCTGCTAATGATGATGATAACTTTGCTAATTTAGACTTTTTTCTGAATTTAATTTTTTAGCCTCAAGGTCGAGGGATGCCAGAAAAATTTTGAAATCTTGAATGGGTGCTAGCGTTGGAAGAGGTTAAGGACTGCTGAACTTGACCCTTCTTTTTGTCTTAATCTTTAATCATCAGATTGTTCTCGTCAGAATGATTCATTGTACTTCTGTGAGATCCTTTGACGCTTAGTAGTCGAGTGACGAAAACCCGACAGTCAATGAAGACATACATCTTCCTCGCTAGCAAGTTACTTGCTACCTACCAAACTGCGATCCCAGCCAGAGGCCGACCTTCACCAACCCAGCACAGGGAGGAGCACCTCGTCGTCGAACGAGGCTGTTTTATGAACTGCTTTCACAGAAGCACCAGGATTCCATTTCGTTTCGAATTATCTACAGAAAAAAAAATACTAGCTCGATATTATTGTTATTAGTGCTATTTACGTTGTTTATTTCGACTCGTAGAAGGTACAGTTGGTGAAAAAACCGAACTGGATGTTTGAAAAATTCTTGTTACCAATTTAGCCATCATGGTTTACACGGAACGAGTTCAATGCAACATCCCCAAAGAGTCACAAACTAAAAGCACCTCGAAAGCGGTTTTGTACCTCTGACAACGACACTATACGTAAAAACTGAATGAAAATCAATTCATAAATAGTTCTCATGCGCGGGGGGGGGCAGTGAAAAATCCTGAATCCGTCACAAAATTCAGTGAGTTTTTCTTTAGTCAATGGGCTTTTCAATGTTTAGACATGTGTGGTTTAGACATGAATACGACTCGGAGGGTGGGGGCAAAAATTTCTGAATCCGCCCCTAAATTCAACAAATTCTTCCGTAGATAGATCCCTGCCCATCCTTCCATAAAATTTGGAGATACTGTGTGGTTTGGATCAATGCTCTTCCAACTTAGGAATAGAGCACTCTGGTGGATGGGGAATATAAGCATGAGTGAACATATCACTTAAATTCAACCTTACTGACCGTCGAGTTCTGCGTAGGGCGGAGATAAGATGCCAGCTTCTGGGTCTGAAACGAAGGTTTCAATCCTATCTCGTGGTACTGGATGGGATAATGGATAGTCTATAGCCACATCGAAAAGTTGTAATACAACGAAACAGCTGTCTGTGGATGACACAATTATTTAGTTATTATTATAAAAATATATAGTTACGACATAACTGTAAAATCTGTTATGAATTCAGATTCGATCCTTTCTTTCATGGTCCGTTGCTGCTTTTTTAAGAAAAATTACATCGACATCCATTGAGAACTTTTGGAGATACTGTGTGGTTTGGATATATATATATATATATATATATATATATGTATGTATATATATATATATATATATATAGTTACGACGTAACTATAAAATCTGTTACACGTTCAGATTTGATCCCTTCTTTCATAGTCTGTTGCTGCTTTTTTAAGAAAAATTACATCGGCATTCATTGAGAACTTTTGGAGATACTGTGTGGTTTGGATATATATATATAGTTACGACGTAACTGTAAAATCTGTTACGCGTCCAGATTTGATCCCTTCTTTTATAGTCCGATGCTGCTTTTGTAAGAAAAATTACATCGACATTCATTGAGAACTTTTGTAGATATTATCTAGATGAACCGAGAGAAACACATAAATAAATAAATATAGCTCATCCAACATTGTTGGCAGATGTTTAAAAAAAAAAAGGAAAGAAATCTTGTTCACACTACAGAATATATCCAGCCGATTCAAAAGAATCGTTTTTCGAGACCTGTCTTTGAACATTGTAACTAAAACGCACGCCTCAAGTGGGCCATGTTCTGGTAATTGTACATTATGTGCATAACATAAATTTTAAAAAAACTATGACAGTTTTCCAATGATATCAAGAACCAACATCGTTAAGGCTGAAAAAGGTAAATCAACCTTTATCAGCACTTCACCTGCAATAATTTCGGCATTTACACCATTCCTTGTACCTGTCGTTGCGGTATATACACAGGGAACTAAGAATAAATTTCGGAACCGCTTCAATGACAACTGCAAGAATTAAAAGAGTTATGACTGATTTAAACAGAACGACAGTCTAAGCTCTCTTGAAACATCATGCCTGTAAACACACAAGTTTGCTCACACCAGATCTAAAGTTTCACTGAGCATTCAAGGTAACATATTTGAAGGAATGTGATGCCGGTTACCTTGACTTGAAATAGAGACTAAGATTCTCTATTAATATCGCTCTAATGATATTACCAGTGGTTATGTAAATTTATTTCCGAATATACAGGAATTTTTCGTAAGTTCATGGTGTTGCTCAAGACAGATTGTGTTTTTCTGGTTTTGTCCATATTGTCTGGAATTACAATATTTTGAACGTGATTTGGAAGAGTATTATTCTGGTTGAGAGATTTGAATTGCGTTGCAAAGGCTGCAAGAGTACTTGTCGCATTTTTTGCTTAATGCTGTAAAGAGTTCATAACAGATTTTTCTAGTTACTGAACGCATCTGATATGTTCTATTTCAAATGTTAATGATGGCATAAGAAGCCGAGATATATCTGTTGTATGAACTCCAGCAAAACAAAGGTCATGTGCAACAATCACGTCTGAAATGAGAACACGACGATCAAAATCGAAGACGCAGAACTGGAGAAAGTAGACCACTACATCTGCCAACGACAACGAATCTCTTCGAAATCCTCAAAAGAAGAAATCAAACGAAGAATCAATGTACGATGGCAAGCCTTCGATAGACCAAGCCCAATCTTCAAAAACAAGAAGATCCCATCAGTCCCCCAAAGTAAGGTATACAACCTATGCATCCTCCCAATAGTCACCTATGGAGCTGAAGCATGGAACCGAACAAAGAGACTGACCCTCAAACTGAGAACCATGCAACGTGCTCAGGAAAGAATTATGCTCAACCTCACATGGGGAGATCACAAGACAGCACGGTATATCAGGGGAAAAACAGGAGTCTGTGAGATCATAGAATCATAAGAAAACTCAAATGGCAATGGGCTGGTCATGTTGCAAGGATGGCAGACAACTGAAGGACAGAGATCACAGAGATTACCAGGGATCACATGCGCAAGATGAAGATGAGATGGAGAGAAGAACTAGACAGATTCACAAAGTATTGGCTCTGCGACGCCCACGCTAGAGAGTTGTGGCAAATCTTTCAGAATGTTTATGTCCAGCGACAGACGTTAAAAAACTGATGATAATGGAGAATACACCAAAAATGTACTTTAGAATTTATTCCTTTTTAAATCAAGGATTTAGAATATTCGTATGAATTGAAAATAAAAAGAATTTAAAATTACTTGTAACAAAATATTTTGAACTATTGTTTGAAAAATATCATCAACATCGTAATCAGCCTTTCCCAAATATTTTGTTGGACCCACGCATTCCTCAAGGTCTGCTAGTTTCTTTGACCCAGAGCGATACGGTGCCAAAACATTCTGAACCTTTACGAATTATTCCACAATCTTTTTCACCAGCCACAATTCTGCATATGATCTCAGGGGATCCATTTTGTTGGTCGTGATATCGAGCAATAGTCTGGACCTCTCGCAGCATGACCTGCCCATTGCCATTTTTAATGGTCCTTAGCGTATCTCTGATGCCTGTTTTCCCCTGATATATTGTGCTGTCTTGTGATCTCTCCATATGATGTTGAGCATGATTGTCTTTTCTGCACGGTCACTAGTTCGAGAGCTAACCTCTTGGTTATTTTCAATGTTAATCGATGAAAAACATATTACCGTATATACTGGTGTATTAGTCGATCTTGTGTATCGGTCAACCCTGATTTATATTCGCGAAACAAGTAATTTACGGTATGCCTTTTTAGAAATTAAGTGTTGCTCCTAGTTCTTCCCATTATGTTTGAAACCTAACAAAAGTATTAATCATGTAGAGATCAACCCCTTATTTTTCCCTAAACATTTAGTCGACTTATAAACCAGAAAATGCAGTGATTCTAATTTGAAAGTTCCGCATGATAAAGAATGTAGGAGGTAACAAATTTTAGACTGACGCAAGCTCAAAACCTTGGCTCAAGTTATTCATTTTAATTTCGTATTCATCGATAACTGCGAGGTGTCATGGAGTAGATGGATACTGCGCTCATTGGTTTGATAGGTCGCCCCTGTGGAACCAATGTTTACGGCAGTGATTTTCAACCTTTTTCATCTCACGGCACATTGAGTCTAATACGAAAATGGTTGTGGTACACCATCAGTATTTAAAGATAGATTTGATCATTTAAAAGAAAATGAATGATAATAATGTATTCATAAGTGAGCCAGGCACTAAACTGGTCAGCACACTGTCAGTATTTAAGGATAGATTTGATCGTTTAAAAGAAAATGAATGATAATAATGTGTACATTAGATAAACAAACTAATAATTTATTGATTTAATTGCCAAAAGTGTATTGTTGATCATGGTTTTCAAAAGATTTTAAAAGCTTTCTGCATATTTATTATTACTACATATTGAAACAAGGTGTCATTGAAAAAGATGCCATTCATTAAAAAGTGATATGAGA
>OY735241.1:33855899-33863399 GCA_963457665.1 Thysanoteuthis rhombus
CCGGTTGTTGCTGTTTAAAAGACCCTGTCCCAAAATGATTATAATAAGTGGCTTGCTCTAAATACCCTTCGCCTAATGTTATCTGCCGGTTGTTGTTGTATAGAAAAACCCTGTCCCAAAATGATCATAAAAAGTGGCTTCCTTTAAATACCCTTCGCCTAATTTTATCAGCCGGTTATTGTTGTATAAACGATCCTATCCCAAAATGATCATAATAAGTAGTTTTCTTTAATTACCATTCGCCTAATCTTATCAGCCGGTTATTGTTGTATAAAAGACCCTATCCCAAAGTGATTTTAATTAGCAGCTTCCTCTGAATACCCTTCACCTAATGTTATCAGCCGGTTATAGCTGTATAAAAGACCCTGTCCCAAAATGATCATTATAAGCGGTCCTCTCTGTATGTCTACTGCTTAATGTTATCAGCCGATTGAAGTTATCTTAAAGACCCTGTTCCTGAGGGATCACGATAAGCAGCAACCGCTCTATTTATTTGCCTCCTCAAAAAAGCAAATCGGCTTTTAAAAATTGCCCACTCAAACTGGCTGTTGCTGCAGGCCTCAGGGTGTGCCCACTGACCATACTTCTTTTTACTGAATTGGGGATTTACGACCTGGGAACAGGATCCCCATGAACCAGGCTGTAACTCTTCATTTTAACGGTTCCCCAGCCATAGCTAACAGTGAATGGTGATATTATATATGCTTGGAAAATGCAGGAAAATTGTATGTAATAAAAAAAATCGGTAAAATAATTACAAGTTCTGTTTGGAAACTACCTAATCATTTGAACCGGATATGCAGTCTTGATATAACTTGGCAATTGACCATAGATGACTTCTCTGTACATGTTTGGCACTCGGCACTGGGACACCATTAAATGAGCTCGTGTACTGTATGACCTTCGTATAAAAAATGAGCAAGCTCTCCCATTTTTTGCGTCTTGAGTAGTTTTATTTTTTTTGACAAAATATCGTATCACCTAGGTCTATCAGATTCCCACCACCCAAGTCCACATATGGCTTACTACGATTCCTGGTTTTTCTTAAAAGATTTCAAACCGTGGACAAGATTAAACAGAACGCATTGAGACAAGTGTCAATAATCCCGAAAGTGGACTTAGCAGATTGTTTTGAGGTGTCGAAGCGACGCTGGGGTAAATATGCAAGGTCCAAAAAGGGGTAATTTTGAGGAACTAAGGAGACAGGTTATTTTCTCGTCAATAGCAAACGGCTAGACACTTCCCAGGCCGACCGTGTATGGTATTGATTAGTAAATCCAACAACTACCATTACTACAATACAGTCTCTGTCCTTTTCTCTCCTTACTCATAGAAAACGACAGGTCAAACATTACAAGTCCCACCTTTACATAGAGATTTCACAATAAAAAATGATTGGTAGAAAATTATCATTACCAACACAATAAATTCTGTGAGACTTTGAAATTCGTACTGATGGCCCATCGGAGCTAGGAGACCAGATCTAGTCGCTGTAAACAAGGAGAGGGTCAGATAGCGGTAATGTCGTTGTGCCAGCAGACCCCAAAATAAAATCTGTGTATATAAGTCAGAGGTGGAGGTATAGAAACCATTTAAACATGGGTGCAGTCCAATCAAATTTGACGTGCATACTTAGAGGACCGAGAGGAAGATTTTTAAAGTAAAATATTTGAGAATCAAAAAAAGGGTTTTCGAGTTTGGGTTCTATTTACAATTTAATCATAATACTTGACTGGACCCTTAAGATCCCGTCCAATATACATATATATTTATACATATATTCTTTTTATATATTCATAAAGGGGTTAAATAAAGGGGAGACGTTTTTTTTTTCTTTGAAGAAAGTCTGAAAGTTTTAGTCCTTTCTTTTTTACTTTTTTTAAAAATATTTAGCCCGACGTCAACTGGTTCTCCAGCTATTTGGAAATACGCGATAAGTTGGAAAATATCTGGCACTTTACAGGGAGCTGACAAAATATAGAACATGAAGTCAGTCGTATACATAGTTATTGGAGTACTTGGAACAGTCTCCAAAGAGCCTTTCTGAAAGATAAAAAAAATTTGAAAGAACCAAACCATCTAGACAACAGCACTGCTAAAAACCAGCTTGAATGACAGGGAGAGTGCTGGAGTACCGAAGAATCTTCCGGTCATTTGATCTCCTGGGAAAGCCACCAATTACTACAGGTAAGAGAATTTAATGAGTACAAATAATGCAAGTAGTTAATGAGTGCCCTTACGCTGGCTACAGCTGCCGTCGTCCCTGCTTAGGTTTCACATACATCACAAATTTCCCCCCCGTCTGTTCGTCGGGGTTTTTGTTGGGAGAGGAGTCGGATTCATTTCTTCCTCTAGTCTCAATTTCAGTCAGAGTTTGAACTCGGTCCGCCCAGTCCATTTTCGGCGCTGTTAACGGATTGAACGTCTGCATTTCCACGTGTACAAATAATTATAATCATAGATGGAAACTAAATCCGTACTTTACAATTGTGGACGTTGGTTTTTTTCTCTGGGATCTAACAAAAGAGCCCCAATACCTTCTTGGGTGTATTGCATAGGCAGCACAGTGAGGCATATTATAGTTAGTGTATCGGGTGCCCCACTAGCTAGACTTAGCTAAGCTTTGTAAATATCTCTCTGCCTTTTCGTCTACCGTTTATATATACACAAGAATTGTATGGTAGATAATCCGAGCCTCAAGTAAGACGAGTCGATGTAGTACGAGCCTCTCAGGTACCTGACAGAAGAGGAACATATTTACAGAACTTTTTTTTTCTTTCTTCTCTTCTTTCCACCATTCGAAGAGGCTAACTTAGTCTGGTTGTGTGGAAAGACAGGAATGGAAAAGAGATAATTATTTCTAGATGGGGAGTTAGGACGAGGGGGGTGGGGAATGGAAATGTGGAAGACTCCCCGGGGGAGGATGACGCAAGTACGATGGAGAAGGGTTACCTTTATTCGTTTAAGAGTGCTTGTCGGTTTTCTTTCATTCATTCTTCCTTCTTTTTTTTCTTTGTTTCTTCATTTTTTCTTGCAATTCAACTTTTATTTATTTATTTCTTTTTGTATTTTTCGGCTTTTCTTCCTTTTCTCCTTTCTTTCTCTTTTCTCTTTCATTTCTCTCTTTCATACATGAATTTTTTTTCTGTCTATCTCTCTTTTGTTTATTTTTCTTCCTTTTGTATATTAACATTTTTTTCTTTTGTTCATTTGAATTTCTTTCTTTCTCCCTTCTTTGCATTAGAATTAAACAATTGTTGTCCTCAAATATGGCAAAGGATTCTATCCTTATCTTATATTTGTTGTGTGTCTCAATGCTCTTGGCCTTATCGTTTTATCTACAGACTTGAAAATTGGCATCAGTATCCCACTGGACCCCTTTATATATATATATATATATATATATATATATATATATATATATATATATATATATATAAAGCTTTTGGGGGGTCTTATTTAAACGGGTTTGTAAATAACATCTAGATTTTCCAATGGAAAACGCCAGTGATGTCATAAGTATAATTTATTCTGAACATATTTATTCTTCGGTGGAATTTCATTTACATAACAAATTTTGACGCTATGGTTGTTCAATTATTGACTGTTATGGTGAGTTCTTTGTTTCTTTCTTTCCTTCTTTCGCACATTTAATTTTTGGGAACTACCCCTCCAGGCAATGTTATTGGAATTCATTGTAAACTGTTAGATACATTGTGTGATTAAACATGAAGGTAAATGAAGGATTCCTGGAACCATCCCAAAATCAAAACAATTCTTCTTCAAGAAAAAAATCCTGGATCCACCACAAAATTTAATCACTTCTACTTTAGCCCATTAGCCACTGCTCCACGAAATGTCATTGAAATCCTTTGAGAACTTTTGGAGACATCGTGTAGTGAAGTACGAGTACATAGATGCCCATGGCCCATTCTTCCACGAAATATCATTGAAATTCACTCAGAACTTTTGGAGATATTGCGAGGGCAGAATAAATAAATATAGATATAAGAATAAAAAGGAAAAAGTCTTTCAATCGAAAAAGAAAAAGATGCATTTAATCAGTCCGTTTCTGAGCTCTTTGCCCGTTCTTCCACGAAACGTAATTGAAATTCATGGTGAGCCATTGGAGATATTGTGTGGACAAACAGACAGAACCGAGTGAATCGGTATACCTCTTCAAACTTGGTCGGCAGAGGTTACAAAAAAAGGCGTCTGAACTGATGGAATCTTTGCTATTTGGTTTAAGATAGCCGAGAACACCATGTCCGCTGGTTTTCCTTCCATGTTAATTACGAAGCAGAAGTTTTTTTTCCATCATTTTTTAATCATCAAATCTCTTTTGCCACACGCCCACTACATTTGCCAATCACGCAGAAAGAAGGAGAAATGTTTTGATTTGCTCTTAGGAGCCAATAACCAAAACTGTCATCAAAATAGTTAACACAGATTTCTTCAGTTTTCTGACTGGTCTGGCTGGCTTGCTATGTATGTATGTACGTACGTATGTATCTATCACGTTTACAATCTGCACTAATGGAACTCCAGGACTGGAATTTTAAGCATTCATTCATTATTATATCTGGAAGAGTTAGGGCTGGGTGAAGTCCGGATAGATAGACAGACAGATATAAATGTCAGAACATGTGAATAACCCAGACAAAGTAACCGTCTATGTGTCTATCCGGACTTCGTCCAGTCCTTGCTGTTCAAAGTGCACACTTGAGATTTTGCACACACACTCCTCAATGAGTAGAGAAAATCTTTTTTTTTCTTTTTTTTAATTTTTTAAATCCATCCACCAAAATAGTATTTAGCGTGGGGGTCCAATTTGCAATAGATTTTTCATGTTAAATTGTTCCCTTAGTCTTTACACGCTTTTTTCCCCGAAAATCCGAACTTTTTTAAGTGATCTCTGCCAAATTAATGACGATAGAAGTAACAATCATTGATCAGCCCTTCTTTCAATGTTTCAATTGATCACCCCTAAGACAGCATGCTGTCAAAAGACGTTGGTCTCGTGATGGTTTCTATTGTGTGACTAGCCAGACCTGTCTTTCTCTCTTTCTTTCTTGTTTGTTGTTTCAGTGTTATCAACCTCAGCCAACGAATTCGGAAGAGGTATATGTATTCACTCCAGATTGTTTGTTTGTTTGTTTGTTTGTCTGTCCGTCGGTTTATTGTCTATACGATATCTCCAAAAATGATGAATGAATTCCAATGCCATTTTGTGGAAGGGTGGGCTATTGGCCATAAAAACTTCGGTTGAATATCAAGACGGATCCAGAGCATCGTTTCCGTCCGAAGTGAGTGACGCCACTTTGGGTGTTTGTCACCTTCAATTCTAAAACACATCGCAAGCCGAGACGAAAAACTTGTGATATGGGAAAGTTTGGCAGGGGCAGTTGATGTCATATCCAGCGCAGGGGCACCAGCAGTTCATGAAAAGAGGTTAAAAAAGTATAATAAAAAATGAGTAAAGGAAGTAACTAAATATTAATAATTGATAATTTTTTTCCTTTATGAGACGTGTTTAACTGGTCGTTTCTCCTATGGACGGTTATCTGCTGGCGTTGGCAAAGGTTTGCGCTCTCTGGGTGCTATATAGTTACTCTTTCATCATATTTTTTCTGCTCAGCTCTCCGAGACGTCACCTTCTCTAGCGAAGTCTTTCCATTTCCACAGACTTTCTCTTTCATAAATCAATTCTTCTTTGAGGATTAGACCCATCGCACTTTTTCTAATCACTCTCTCCCCCCTCTGTCTCCCTCTCTCTCTCTTTCTTTTATTTCTTTTTATACTTCCTTCTACCTCTTGTTGTTTTGCTATTATTTCTATCTCTTTCCCTCTTTTCTTTCTTTCTTTCTCTCTCTCTTTTCTTTCTTACTAATTTTCATTTTTCTTTCTCTCTTTTCTTTCTCTCTTTCATTCTTTCTTACTAATTTCCATTTTTTTTTCTTTCTTTCTGACTTTCACTCTCTATTTCTTCCTTTCTTTTTGATGTTCATTTTTTCTTCCATTTCAATTCCCATTTTTCTTTCTTTCTGTTTTTCTTTCTTTCTTTCTAATTTCCATTTTTCTTTCTTTCTGTCTTTCTTTCTGACTTTTCTCTCTGTTCCTGTATTTCTTTCTTTTCGATGTTCATTTTTCCTTCCATTTTAATTCCCATTCATTTTTCTTTCTTTCTTTCTTTCCTTCTTTCTTTCTGACTTTCTTTCTTTTGAATCTTCATTTTTCCTTCCTTTCTAATTCCCATTCTTTTTTTCTTTCTTTCTTTCTTTCTTTCTTTCTTTCTTTCTTCCGTAATCAATAACCTTAGTTAGCACTACCCAAAACACACAGCAGTCAGTCTTATAGCGTTGTGGTCTTTGAAAGCTTTATCTGTCGTTTTTCAATTCAAGTCCAAACTAGGATTCTTACCCGAACGCAAACTTTCACTCTAATTAGGGTGATTGGGCCAAGATCGATTTCACAGATTACCTAATTTCATAGTGTATGATACAAGGGATCAACTCATATCAAAATCATTTGCAGATTAACTATCACACCGAGTAAGCTTAAGGAGCCTGGAAGGGAGGGCGGCTGGGAACAAAAAAAAATGGCTTAACTGAATTAATACGTGAGTATTCCAGATGACATTTCGGTATTTCTGCGTACATATCTTCCATATCTCCCATATCACAAATACTTTTTTTTTTTACTCCAGACATAAAAATATCTAGAAGTAATGCTTTTAGGACTTGTTGTTCATTATACATAGAATGATATAAGTCATTCAACGAAGGGTGGGGAAGGAGGTCAAGGTCAAACGGAGCTTTACTAAAGTTCAGCTTTGGGACCCGAGGGGTAGATAACTCGTCATTGATCAGATTCTATCAAGATCTAGGAAAGTTTGGATTTATTCTGTTTGTCAGTACAGAATGTTTGATGAAATTAGGGTAAACAGAATCTGACGTTGTATCGATTTCACTTCTGGATACTCAACTAATCTCTAACCGAACGAGACCCTGCATTGGACAGAGCATAAGAAATCAAATTGATTGGATTATCTTCTGCAGTTATTGTTTTGTTTTGTTTTGTTTTTGTCGTTAGATGGCACTAGGCGCATTTAGTTTCAACTAACTTCGTTCAAGAAGATTGCTTTTGATTGTATTTTGACTGCTGCCATATCACCGTTCATTTTTAAAAGATTATCAAAGTGGTCTCATTTTTCGTTCATTGCTTCCAACATTGAAGATCGGAGAAGATAAGCCCCGTTTTCGGCAAATTATGTTTTTTATTTTTGGAAAAGTAAAAATGCGACCCAAACTAGAACAAACAAACCTTTGTGCAGTTTATGGAGAAGGTGCTGTGTATAATCGAACGTGTCAAAAGTTGCCAGGTACCGTACTGAGGATTTCTCGCTGATTGATGCTCCGTGTTCAGGCAAGCCAGTTGAGGTTAATAGCGATCAATTGACATTATCTGAGAATAATCAGTATCATACAACGCAGATAATTT